>JAUEPU010000139.1:0-126805 GCA_030435615.1 Armillaria luteobubalina
GGCAAGAACACTTGGTTGTTGACTTGGTTGATGCATGTTTCAATGGCTCACTTATGTAGGATAAATTTGAGGCAAAGAGTGTTCTCATTACATTCAAATCAATTTTATTTCACCCTCTTTATGGTTGATGCGCTTGATGCAATGTCTCGAACAATCAAGAAACTTAGAAGCTTAACATTTAAATACAATCACCTATGATTGCAGTAGTCATCAGAAATCGTCGAAGTTGTTTGGTGGCAAACTGTTGTCACGAATATGGGGTTTGAGAGTTTTGAATGAGAGCCATGTGAATGAGGGTGCTATCAGCTTGTTTACTCACAGATAAGTGCCGTAAAAGTGCAATGCTTCTGATTCTCCCAATTGATGATGTTTTCACTTAGGATCTACAAACTCAATAGAAGATGAGGATCGGAGGGGTGAATATGAGGGGGAGACAGGTAAATATATTAATGTTTGATCCTTCAGTCAGACATTGGTCGTCATGCATTGTGTGACAACTTTTAACACATGGATCAGAAAGGTAGCATCATGTGATTCACGTGATGCCATTGCTCACTTCGTTGTCATCCCCAATTTTTGTCTTCTTCGATGTCGCAGTTTTCTCGCCCTGATTTTATACTATATCATATCACCCCTCACCTCTACAATCCTAAAAAGCTGCCCGCCAAGGCCCTCAAGAAACTCGATCTACCAACAAAGCGAAAAAAGTTTTTCCATCGCACCATGTCCTCCCCAAGTTCGTCACAGGGTTCACACACAGCATTTTCAGGATCAGGTCCATCTTCACCTGAATATTTGTCAGGATCAGACATGAACATCGATTCCCCTCCTGCTGCTCTTTGTGCTGTTATAGCACCTCCAGGACCCTCTGGCGGACCTTCCACCCCATCACAAAGCCAGAGATCTGTGCTGTCTGTTGCCCTTCAATTTGCGCCTCAAGAAGGCTCCCCTCCTCCCCGGCCAACAATGCAACTGATCTCCTTTCCACCCTGCCCATTGGCAAAGATCATGGCACTGCGTATTTATCCGTTCTTTCAATAAATGTTATCTATCTAATTATCCGTTTAGCCCTTCTTCAGCACCGGCACTGGCACTGGCACCAGCTCCTACTCCCATCCTTCCTCCCAATCCTGCTGCTGGCCCAGCACCCCATATATCATCTATTGCGATGAATTTAGTAATGAAATTGATCTCATTCGCTTGTTGGAGTCTTACTTTTTTTTTGTTTGCAGATTGTTGATGGCATCATAATGGGTGTGGTAAAGGGATTGGTGCCGTTCTTTGATCACCTGACTGCCATTCTCCTTCAGATCCAGCAAGAAGCTGCAGAGGCAAGGCAGGAGGAGAAGGCAAGGCAGGAGGCAAAGGAGAAGGCAAGGGAGGCTGAGAGGCAGTAAAGCAGTCACAACTTTAACTTCTGCACATTTGGTAGGGCACAGTCAACTGGAATACTGTAATATTTGTAACTTCTCTTTCACCTTTTTCTTTAGCCTCTTCTACCTATTTAACTTGCCTTATTTAAATCAATGTCAGCCTACCCTAGAACACTTTTATGGTGCCTTTTATTTAAGGTTCCTGCAATTTCTCCGACAATTTTCTGCTCACCTCATCAACACATCTTTTTCTGCAACAACCACTGTTTATTTGCATTTCTTGCCATGTCGAACTCTTCCAATAACTCGTCTGTTCCTCAAAATGTCTCGATGGATGTCTTACTTCAGGTATGAGTTACAAATCTGCATTCTTTATGTTGAACTGAGCTTTACTGATATTGCTGTCTTACAACCAGGCCATCCAAGCTCTCGAGCTAAAGAATCAGGCCTTAGCTGTGGAAAATAGAACACTCAAGGTGACTCAGGTAGCACCAGCTCATTCCAAAACAGTGTCTCAGGGCGCCAACTCCTCAACACCCTCAGTTCGAGGTGGATCCTCTCCGACAGCGTCTGATGTAGAAGACCAAATGGGCCTTCTCTCAGTTGAAGATGTGAAGAAGCTTCAGCACTGCGCAAAGTTTCTTACTGTCTTCTGCAATTTATTTTGGGAGAAGAAACATGTTTTCAGTTTTTCACAGGAAAAAGCCGCCAAAGAACTGACTCATGTTCGTGAAGAACTCGATCTCCTGGATGGGATAGATGATGACAAAAGGAAAGACATGGGGGCTGCCTTCAAAAACCAAAAGTAACAAGCTGAGCAAAGAATTTCTCTCTTAAGAATTGTCGCCGCTCTTTACAAGTGTGTTCCTGCAAAATTCCATGAGATGCTTGAGTATGATTATCAAGATATAAGAGAGACGGTACATTTATTTATTGAATTTTGTTGTCACAAAATATTAATGATGCAATGTCAGATGAAAGCAGCAGCAAAGGCCACGAGGGCAAACTTCGTTTACTTTGGGAAACACTCGGCAACTGATATCTTTGACGATATCCCTATCCCCTATATGACCTTCAGCCCTAAATACAATCGTGTCGGCGATGAGCTCTGCTTGTGCCTTTTAGGATATGACAAGAAGAAGCAGTGATATGCTCAGTGCCCCAAGATTCTCTATCCTGTTGGCCAAGGGGCAAGGCCCATTCTAATATCTTCTGAGCTCCAGCTTTAGTCAAGGTATGATAGCAGTCTCTTTATACCTGCACATGTATCACAGTCTCAATGATGTATTCCAGCTTCTTAGTGTCGCTTTACATGGCCAGTTGTCACTCCAATCCAATAAGCCAACCAAGACTACCAATGGGGACCTCTGGGAAGTAACCTCCATCTTGGCTGGTGCCATTGCTTCTGCGGCTACTGTAGTGAGCTCTCATCTGTCAGGTATCACCTAGTAGCACTTACTGACATCCATGTCTAGGCCCAATATTTACTGTCCCATGACACTAGCTTTACAATGCAAGGCAATAAAACTCACATTTCCTATGAGAAAGACTGCGAATTCTATATATGCATGATTGAATCGACTCTCACATTCGACTCAACCATCAAAACATTCGAGTACTATAACGAAAATCTCTTTTCGACCAAGAAGAATCACTTGGGCTTCATGGCTGATGGCAGAAATAACTCAGATGATTCAGATGCCGAAGAAGATATTTTGCATGCTCTGTGGCAACCAGAGCTTGATCATGAAACCAAGGTGAACACCTCTGTTGATGAGGGGAATTTGTCAGTGACATTGATGCCATCAGCCACACTCATGCCACTGCTGTGGGCCAAAGATCATGCTGTTCCCATTACTTCTGACTCCACCTATGTCAATGTATCTGATGATGAAGAACCTGCCGCTCAGAACAATGAAGTCGATCCGGCTCCTGGCATTGGGGTCTCAGCTGTCTCTGTGGGTCCACCTGCTCAAGAGACTATTGCTAAGCCTGCTAGAGGTCGAAGTCAAGGTAGCAAGAAGACTACTTCGGGGTGAGGCAAGGCGAGTCGAGGTGCTAAAGGCCATGGTGCAGGAACATCTGTCAAAGGACCCAGTATTGTTCCTACAGCGTCGAAAGCCCTGGGTGGTTGCCAGCTTCATGATAGAGGTGGTAATAAACAGAACATCCAGAATTCCAGGCCTCTCCTTGCAGCCAAAAGTATTATGGACAATGTAAATTTGGATGAAATCATCGAGGAGGATTTGGATGAAAGCATTGAGGAGGATTTGGAGTATAACACAACCAGCGTCTGTTAGATCGTAGATACTTTAGTAGTATTGCTCAGTATAATATCCTTGCCAAGTTGTGTCTCAAATCTGCATGCACGAGCTGTGAGTTAAAGAGAAGAATTGACGAGTTGTTCTGCTGGTCATAACTATGTTTCTGTCATACTAACCTCGTTGCACTATATATATAAGATGTCTTAGTGTATTGGTTATATTGTCTGTGTATTTGTATATGTGTATTGTATTTGTATTTGTTTGCTGGTTCGAACCCTAGTTGTAACATATTATTTAAAGTCATTTGCCCTCATTGCTTACATAATACAGAATATAGATTTACAATTAGAACTTAAAATTCCTCTCAGCAGTATGACAAAGATTCTAGACTGAGCCAAATTGTAATCCTGGAGGGAGCTGAATCTTTTGTCATAGAAAATTCTGCCCAGTCATTAAAATACATTAAAATACATCTTATAATTTCTCCGTTGGTGTGATCGTGCTGCGATTAAAATCCCAAAAAAAGGTTCGCTTACTTAAAACAATGACCTAAAATTGGGTCTTTTAAAGCCTCGGCTCCTCTCGAACAATAGATTAAATGCCTAATTGCGAAAATTTCAATAGTCATTTAAAGACCCCTTTTTAGAGGGGTATAGTCGGTCTTTTATTGCTCTTTTATGTTCTTGAGGTGATATCATCGTCCCATAAAATTCTCAGACTCTTTTATCAAAATGTCATTTATTGTGCCTATTCTGATTTGGGGATTATGACGATTTTATTCACTCAAAATCCCAAAAAAGGCTATTGCACAATGTCCGACAAGAGTGTGATACAGAGGAAATGGTGTATCAGGAAGCCATGGACAGCCATGATGAGTGGAAAGTAGAGAGGGCTGCAGAGGAGAAGGCATGGAAAGTGGCCAAGGCTCAGAAGCAAGCTGGGGAATGTGCCAAAAAGATTATGGAAGTGAAGGCAAAGAAGGAGGCAGAGGCTGTGGTGGAGAAGAAGTGGTTGGAAGAGGAGGTGAGGAGGTTGGAGGAATAATGGTTGGCCATGGAAGAGAGAAAGAAGGAGGAGGTGGCAAAGCAATTGAGGGAGAATTTGCTGGCAGATTTTGGAGCAATGAAGGCTGCAGAGAGGGAGAAGGAAAAGGAGAAGAAGTGGGAAGAGAAGTGGTTGGCAGCAAAGAAGGTGGCAGATGCTGAAGAGCTGCCTGCATGAACAAGCTAGAAATGCAACAGAGTCAAAGACACTGATCACACCCACACCTAACACTACACACACAAACACACTCAAGTTTGTTGGGGGATTCTGATGCAATAGAACTAGCAACATGAAAAACTGTGTTCTCAATATCTCTAAGATACATGTATAGCAATAGTGCTCATATCATATCTAGACTTCTCTAAGTCTAAAAGCTTTTCACAAACAAGAGGAGCAACATTCGTCACATGGCCTCAAGGCAAAGGGGTTTACACAACAACTCTATACATCAATAGATGTAACCACAACTCTTCTAAAGTCATGTGCTATTCAAAACAGTCACAACGAACAACAGAACTAACCACTAGACATGACTCAAAGCACAGTGCTCCAAGAAGAAACCAATACACAAACACAATCCACACAAGCCACAGGGTCTATACCTATGCACTTGAGCTTCCTAACCAATTGTAGATCCACAGGGTTCCAACCTATGCAATCCAGAGAACACAAATTAACACAGAAAGCCCCATCCAACAAGCCAAAGGGTTTGAACCTTTGCGAACCTGCAGAAATACAGAAAGCAAACACTAATCAGACCAAAGGGTTCGAACCTCTACCACCTGTAGCACCTTGCATCACACAAGAACCTCAAAGAAGTGAGAAAGTGCCCACACTGACACTAAACTCGAATTCTCTATAAGAGTGCAAGTCAAACAATGATGGAAATCAATGCATGAAGTGCTGCGTTAACTTTCTTAGTCTCATGCATCACTCAATATCACACAATAAGTCTCAGCTAATGTCTATATTCTCTTGCTTGAAGCTACAAACAACTCCAAGTGCTAGAGCGCTGACATGCTCGCAGCACATTTATGGGTGCAATTTTGCGAAATGTATCAGTATATACCTTGTACACTATCCTGTTACTGAGAGAACAACAAATATACATGGAGCACAGTGTTACATCTCTAGAGTGCAGTGTAAAACACACAGAGCACAGTGATATATACATAACAGTGCAATTATCTATGCATAGTGCACATTATAGAGTCATGCGCATGACAGTCTTGAGTGACGATTGGTAGAGAGCATGCTCTAACTTAGAATAATACCAGTGAGGTCACACTAAGTATAAGAGCTCAGCACTTGGTACTGAATGCACTAGAAGCAGATCGGATATGTGCTCTATGGAATTGATGAGAGACATGCATGTTACTAAAGAACTACATTGATCTATGATGCACAGGGCATGGATCGACTGGCATGATATCCCCACTGAAATTCTGTAACAAATTTACTTGTCTTGAAAATGTTACAAATACCAGTGTACACTCAAGTCTGTCGCAGGATTTTTGAACAAAGGTAAGCAAAATCATCACATTCGTCAAAAGTCACCAAAAAATGAAGAGAATTGCTTTATGGCACCATGTAAAAATCTAATCATCCCAATTCTCTTCCTGCAGTTCTACAATAGGCCCTCTTCGACCCTTTGCAGTTCTCCAAATTACTACCTCAGGATGCATCTGATATAAGATATCTTTCAAGTGCACAAGGGGTTTCCATTGCATAAGATAACATTTGTCTAACTGAACTGCATGAACTTGGGGTTTTTGAAACAGGTGGGCCTGTGTGAGTATGAGTTTATGTAAACATTGGGAAAGAGAAGGGAGCAACAGTTGAATGAGTCAGAAGACTTGAAGGAAACCCAAACCTTTCATAGGCCTGATACTTGTTCCTGGCATCTGGCTAAATCCCCGATTGTGCTAACACAACCTATCATTCTTGACATACCTGAATTTTTGTGCTATGGAAGCATGTAGTGGTACTGAAAGGATTTCCTTGCACAGTTTCCATCTGGACAGAAAAAGAATTCTCTGCAAGAAAAGTTGTTTTCCAAAGCACAGAAATGTGTCCAACAAAATATTTTCATCTCTGTAAACAATGTCTGACATGTTCCTTTTGGGTCAAAATCATTGGGGGCCTGGGTTGTATTAATCTCGATGGTAATCACTGACAAAACATCCTATTGAGCTCAATGGCAGTGCTGACAAAGCATTTGATCGAGCTCAATGGCAAAGTGCTGACAAATCATTCTATCGAGCTCAATGAGAGCACTTCAGAGAGGTCAATGACACAGCGACATGTTGGTCATAAAGCTTGGGTACTCCTTCAACCAGCTCTTGAGGAAAAGCAAAGTAGAAAGGCTCATAAATCTTGCAATCCCACTATTCTACCGAAAAAATGTTGTGTTAGAAACATTGGGGTTTGCTGTGCCTCCTGGTTTTTCAATATTTTCTGCCTGGGTGAGGAACTGGCTAACAATCTCCACCAATGTTGCCAATGATTTGCTTCTCAGTCATTTTTGAAGTACAGTGTGAAATGTTCATGAAAAGTGACAGGAAATGCATGTACAAGCTACTCCTACTTGGATTTATGCCCAATCATTCAGAAACACATTTCCACAAGGCCCACATACAGGTCCCAAGTTAGCCTTGCCACAGCATCTGGGACGCCATTCAAGATCATTCCTTCCACAAAGTCATCCCAGTCTTCTGCTTGTTTGAGGTTAAGTAACACCAGGCCTTCAGAGTACTGATAAACCTCTAAATAGTGACAGAGCAACCTCAGCAGTCTCAATGGTGTATTCATTGCAGATGGCAAACAACTTATAGTCTGCTTTTCACAATGACACTTTTCTTTCCTTTCAGAAGGGCCTAAATACAAAAGCTAAATCATGTCATCAAATACATTTGTGGGAGGGGCTCACCAGGCATTACAAAGACATTGTTGCTGATGGAGATAGTGGAGATATTGCTGAAGTCTATGTTTTAACTATATCTTTTAGGAGCTCTTTAAAATACAGTTATAAATGGCACACTTTTTTTACCCTTGCTCGGTGAAGGTGTTCCCAACCTTTCTTTTCCTTTTCCTTTTTTTTACTCCCTTTTGAACTGGGGCCATTGGAGATGGAACCATGGGTGTTGCAAGTGTTGGCCAGTGAGTGGGAGTCAAATTATTGGGCAAACGAGTGACAAGCCCATCCTGTACATTTGACCTAGACATCTGACAGAGGAAGGCATTCTTGAACAAATCAAATCCATACACAGCCTGGTATTCCATTGGTGACTCATTGAGCTACATAAGAGCAAGTTCCCTAAAAAGAAATATACTTCAGTCCTGTTCAAAGTCAGACCGTTGTGAACATACTCATCATAAACCGAGAATAACCAACCAAAAAACTCTTGCAGGACTATCAAAAGAAGCTGTTATCTTGGGCCACACCTCCCAATCGTGCAAGGAAAGGTGAAAAGCTGATGGGTCCTTGGTCGCATGTTCTGCAATGAATGGGTTCATGAAATCATTCAGAGTCATTGCCTGGCGTTCATTGGCACAGTAGACAGCAACAGGCCATTTTGGGTCATGGATGCCATTAACAATCCAAACTCTTCCAAGGTTGTCAGTGAAAGGGTGAAAATGTAACAAGATGTGGAACTGATGTTTGGTCTCTGTAGACACCTGGAGTAGTGCCTGAAAGCCTGGTCGGCCTGAGAACTGTGCAGAAAGGGATGGTAAAGACCATTGTCAATGATGGGAGACAAATGATTCAAGTAAGCTTGTTCATATGCTACAGCAGAGGATAACCTTCCAACAATAGTTTCGGCCTTTGAGTTTTCCATGGAACAGAGACATAATGGGCCCATATGTTGGCCGAAAAATGAGTTTTAAATCTACTTTCCTGTCCTGCTGGTGGACATTGATAGGCAAATCCCTGCACAACCCCCCCGGTGTTTGGAATGAAATGGAAGCGAAATATAACACCACTGAGTGTTCACATACACCAATCAATTTTGTGTTGGCAACATTTTGGTTTCTTCTTCGAATGCAATCATTGTCAACAACAAGAATGCTGCCTTGGCTGTCACAGGAAATTTGGGGCATAGAGGAATACCTTGCTCGCCTGTTTTTCCACCATCGAGCTCAATGACCCTGCAATAGAATAATTCATTCTGCCCAGTTGCTAACTGCAATGCAATGTTGGTTTCTACATGACACTTCCCCCTGTAGATTTTCAATGTCCGAGGCTTTTTTCTTGCTTGTTCTGTCTGTTTGGAGCCTTTTTCACAACTCAAGAAGAGTCTCTTTCATCCTTTGTCACGTTGAGACGCATCAGGATTTTTCCAGTGTTCCGACATGAACTTTACATGACTGTCAAACCTTCTGGGGCAAGTAAACAATTTGACAAGGAAATAAATTCAAATTAAAAGGCCTAGTTGTCCGGTGGTCAACACATGTAGCAATGTTGACATGCAACAGAGAACGTGAAATGGAAAACATGTTGCACAGAGTGTGATTGCCAGGGTTGTCCAGACCGTTCTTCGTGTAACATGCATCCCATTCACTACAAAAAATTGAGTTTTGACATTCAGGCTGGATATGAATCCCACAGCTTTGACGTTCGTGGATTTCTAAATTTATTACTCAATGGGTTGTGGAATAGAGCCTGAAAAGGGTCAAGAAGAGCTTCATGCCAAGTTTTCACCTGAGCTTGGAACAGGACTACTTGCTTTTCTGTCTCTTTCTCAAAAAAACTTCCCACATTGTTTTGTTCTTGTAGGATCATTTGTGATGCCTTCCTCCATGGGAAGTACACATATTGATGGAGGTGCAGTCCTTTTGCTGCCCTATCTCTGTTCAATGAGCTAACCATGCGAGGAAAGATCTTGATGGAGACATCATGTTTGCTGATACCCAGGGTTCTGATACTTGCCAATACCGAAAGTGCCCTAGGCACTCCACGACTGGTGCCACGTATAAGTTTCACCCAAACGAAGCAAAATATCAAATGGCATGCTGTGTTGGAGGGGATGCACAAGCTACAATACATAGATTTGGGAATACCACAGTCACACTAATGGTTTGTGAAGACTGTTACAACACGGGATTAAAGAAAAGTCAGTTTTATGAGTTTTCATCTGTCCTAGAAATTGATGATACTTTAAGTGGCTTTGATGCAACAGTGCACACAGGGTATACAACCATAAATCTGTGCTTGTGAATGGAATCTGATTGCTTTGTAGAATGAAACAGGGACAATCGAAGGCACTTGACCCATTCAAACAGAGGATCTTCTGGTACTGTGTTTCATCATTCTCCTTGACTGCTTTCATGATATCGGGCATATAGTTCATTCAATGTCTCATCATCCAAATGAGAAAGACATGGCTGCCTTGGCAGAGGTACTGTTGGAAAAGTTGGAGCAGAAACGAACAAAACCAAATGTGGAATGCATAGACAAAAAAATTAAAATGGCTAAACACAAAGGTAAGGATATCTCACTTGGTTTTGCTCTTTTTTTATGGCTCTTTTTAACGCAGATGTACATCAAGACAACCACATGCCTGTTGCAATATACCGCTACAAAAATGATAGGACATGTCTGGCAAGAGGGTACTCTGGTGCCCATTCAAGGTACAATGTGAATGATGGAAAGTATCAAATGTTAGCAGTGGAGGGACAGTCAGATATGGTGAGGGTTTTGGTTCAAGTAAAGAGAAATGGTGGTAAGAAGGGTATACCATTCCTGGTACATTTGCACTCCTCTTTTAAAATGTAACCTAACATCAAAATGTTTGAAGCACATACAAAGAGGAATCGAGTTCAATGCTACCACTTCTCAACAAGAGGTCTACAACATTGTATTCGCAACGATGCTGGAAGTCTTAAGCATGGACACACAAGTCCAGGGCTTCAAGTTCTATGAAAATGACTTCCAACTTTTTGATAGCAGATGGATCAAGATCCTGAGTGGTGACATCACCAAGCCAACCCATTTACTCAAAAAAGGAATGACACACACAGGTGCCAAGAAGGGAGCACTGGGGGGCTGGAAATACATTCAAAAATGGGCAGAAACTTGGTACTTTGTGCTAATGCATAGGGCTTACCAGTCTGTCAAGCTGTGGGAAGCAAGAGAGGAATCACCAATGGTACATGTGGCATATTGTTTTTGTTGATTTCATATTCTTACAACTATAAAGTCTTCGCCGGTGCCAAGGCCAAAGCCAAAGGGCAAGAAAAGGGAGAAGTTTATATCTGTACATCTTTTTTTAAATCTATAACATTCTTTCATGCTCACGACTGCCTGTAGTCTGATGATGATCAATCTGAAGCACCTGATTCTCCTTGTGTGTATTTCACTGAAGTCTTTGTGATTTAGTCATTAAAAATGAGAAATATGTCCCAGACAAATACTCCTGACAGATTTGAAGATATGGGACATAGTATGATAAGGTCCAACAAAGAATTCTCTGTTGACAAAGGTGGTTCCATACCTGTGTCTCAGACCATGCAGCCTTTTCAGTTAGCGACAACCATCCAGACAACTAGAAGTGCACTGGCTTCCACTGGTCCAGTACCCTTAACAGTAATGTTGTTGAACATTTTCTCAAGGAAGTCCTAACAGATGTATATAGATTGGTACAGAAAGCACTCCTAGTAGACCCAGTTTGAAACAGGTGGTAAGTTTCAAGTCAATATAAACAATTATTACCTTGCTTAGAAAATATAATGCAGCACCGCTCCACTACACAGGTTGAGCAATCTGCAAAACATCTCCACCCCCAGATAACTGTAAACTGCAAAGAATGGTTTAAAGACATGTCGAACCTTCTGGAAAAAGCTGGCCAATGCAAAGAGGTGCCAAGCAGACATTGATGAGCCTCACAGCTCTGTATGCTCATAAATTCACAGATCTGTAAAGATCTAAGGATACTCCACCCCATCAAACTTCATATCAAGGCACAGCCATGATCCACAGGCACCTTGATCATCAATCCTATTTAAAACACACCTCAGAAATAGCCTATGGCTATGCTGGATCAATTGGAATGGCTGTGCAACCATTACACAAGTTAAATGACAAAGTTAGCGAACTTATTCATTGCTACAGTCAGCAGCTATCAAGATATTACCAAGGCTGTTTGCTTCGCGAAGCAAGGAGGCTTAAAACACCCAGAATTACTCATAAAGTTCGCGCAGCATCCGCTTTGCTCAGTAATGCACAGTTACTTCCACATGCTATGTGCAGCAATGCACAGTTAGAAGTTCACAGCAGTTTACTGATTGCTGACTGTCTTCAACACAGCAGCAGTAAGGAATGGCTAATGATACTTCATTGAATGATTAATAGTTCGCTTGTGTTGCGAATCAACCAGGCAAGGACCAATGTAGCTTACATACAAATATTTCTTCAGTAGTATAAGTAGAAAGTCAAAATAGATACATAGAAGAACAACAGAGACTAGAGAGGAGACACTAGGACACAAGCTTCAGAGAAAGTTCTCGAACTTGTTCCTTGCCTTCTATACTTCCTACATCCGATATACCTTCTCGAAGTTGTAATTCTCTGCTGCCCTTCGGAGAAATAACACTTAGTGAACCAATATTCACTAAAAGTCACTTATAACTTCGCGAAGCCTTCCTCTGCTCCAAAAACCTCGTCAGGAAACCTTTACTGGTTACCCTCGTGTGGCATTCTTCAATTTAAGTTCAAGAACATACCTGTGCACTTCAAAGAGCAATCCGCAGCTAGGATTGAAGTCTTTAGCCACTAACACCTACTACTACTGTTTCCTAGTCTAGGAAGTGACACCACTTAACTCTCATTGAGTTAGACACCTTGGGACCTTAGCTACCTTTCCTATAGCAGGAGAAGTTTGCAAAGCTTGTCCAGTTAAGTTTGACTCAAGATTTGTACTGAGTTGCTTGATATTAGAATCTTCTTGAGCTTTATAAGTTTGAGAACTTGATCTTGCTTGCACATACATCATCTTGGACAAAGCCTTGCTTGCACCTAAAGCAAGAGCTTCATAGATTCGTATAGAGAGTCTTCCCACTGAATTCCTAACCAGGATTTCGACACACACCAGGTGTGCGCAGCATATAGCCTGCCCCACTCAGTATACACCCAGATTTGCAATTCCCTTCCCTTCTTGAAGTGCTTTGCGCATAGACCTTGCTTCGCGAAGCTATAATTTGCAGCATAACACCCAGTAGCCTTGAATAAGCTACAATCTTAGGACCTATAGTCACTGCACAGAAGTGCCCAACTAGATTCGCTAAGAACCTGCCTTCAGATTCTGTGAAGGATTATACTTGCTGTTCAGGTGTTGTGTTTTCTGCCCGCAGGAATCTCTAGGTTCATCAATGTGGTAAATTTTTATCTTCAAAAAGTGTTATTGTTTCTCTGATATTTCCAAGGATTAGCCGAACACCCTGTTGCAATTTCCAGAATCCCATGTTGGTGAAACGACATTTTCCAGCGACCCACTTTTGCTTTCGACACCAAGTTCAGAGGCCATGTGTATGTTGACTGGGGTGAACAGCGATATCATCATCTGGGATCTGGAAGCTTTAAAACCACTCATTCTGGACTCCTTCACATAGGAATGAAACTGGTCAATGGGGACCTTCCTTCTGCCCTTGTTGGAAGAGTTTGTATCAAAAGACCATACCAGAATGCTGGCAGGAGTGAAGTTCCATGGAGAAAGACTGAGGACTGCGAGCGTCGTGATATTTTATGTGAAGCAAACACCATTCTATGGGCTACCACTATTCATGACATGAGTATGAACATGGTCACTATGATGGCACCATCTTGTGGACATCCACCTGGTCCAATTCCAGACTTGGCGTTCGTTGATGCTGCTGTTGTACTAAATATGAAGCCAGAATTGGTAAGACCCTCTAGCTTTCAGGGTTTTACAGCCTTGGTGGAGAGGAAACTCCCAGAGCAATTTTAAAAATACATCGGCAATGCATCTCCTGAGCCAATCCCAGGATTGGATGTAGAGGCACATGCAAAGGCAGTATTTCTGTGTTTCTTGCAACACATTCAATTCCATTTCTCTCTGGGGAAGGTTTTTGTTTCTGATTACCAAGGTATGAATCTCCATAACATAGTAAACTTGCACTTCATACTTCCTAATTTAGGAGCTGGTCCCTGGTTGACCAATCCCCAAGTCATGGCCAAATCTGAGTATGTCATTTTTCATTTCGAAAAATATTGGATCTGATTTTAATTTAGAACCAATGGAAAAACACTCTTTAGCAATGGAAACTTCAACAGATCATTGGAGGAATTTCAGGAAAAGCATCAGTGTCTCAACTGGTGTCAGTGGTTTGGCCTAGAAACATTGAGTGATTCAGATTCAGATTAAAAAGAATGAATGGTCTCAGTTCTTCTTGCATAATTGGGTAGCATAAACATTTCTGTTGATCTTCCACAAGATTTGATTTCTTTCATTGCCCAGTAGGGAAGACCTGGACATTGAAGTTTAAGTGTTTGTATGTATAAATGGGAAGTCAAAGGGTCCTGACTTGAGCATGGTAAGGGGTGAAAGTACAGAGGTGGGCAGGCCAGGTGTTTAAAATCCAAGAAAGACAGAAAAAAGAAGAAAAGGAGGGTTTGGGGGTAGGAGAAAACATCTCTTTACCGTAAGCAACAAAGGATGCCAACTTTGTGTGAGAGGGTATGATAATTCTTATATATTCTCAATCATGGAGCTTGTCATAGAATGGTCATCAAGCTTGAGGACACTGCATTCTTAGTGGCTGACAAAGCAGCTCATCTAGCTTGATGGCACAGCCACACAAACCACAGGAATAAAGTGTCATCAAATTCACCCTTTTTTGCTCCATCAGTAAAATTTGTTCATGACCTCCAGATGTCACCCCTGTTTGTGCCATCCCCTGATGCACCTCCTCCTTCTGGTGGGGACTGAACAATCTTGTGATGAGTGTAAGACATTTCTCTTGGGTATTTTTCTTGTGAGACTCTTTCCTCTGATTGTTTCACACCCAGGGAGTAGTCATGTTGGGGCTTCACCATAGGTGCAGAACATAGGTATCAATCAGCAATGTACCAGTTTTCCCAATTTAGACAGAAATAAGTTTGGATGTAATTGCAGTCACCAGCACATTTTCAATGCAGAGGGCGGCTGTCTGTTGATGAGGCTTTCTCCCTCCATCCTGTCTTCATTTGCTTCATTGTGTATGGTGATGGCGCAATGGCTACATTGGCTGATTCCCATTGTTGGACATCTGGTGAAGATTCCCAGATGGGAGGTTCAATTCCCCCAGTACACTAAATCACAGATACCGATATTCAAACCAGTATCAGTGATTTTTCTTACAGCAGTAATCTGCATTTGACATGTGCAATGTGCATCTTATTTGAAAGTCCATTGTTGCTGCAGACTAAGGGTTACTTAATTAATTAAATATGGTCACTTGAGGATGAACTTTCATTTTCTTGGACCCCAACTTGGACAACCCTACTTTATATATGTTTATCAACCTGCCAGTGCTTCAGTTTCCTTTTGAAGCAGAGGTGTCTGTTGCATATTTTATTTTATTTATATTCAATCTCAATTCAAAATTGATATCCTTAATCATATCAGTGATCATCCAGTCAGCCCTGGTCCTAGGTTGAACTTTCTTTGCTGTGTTGTGAATTCATCACACCTCTGTCAAGTCTACAATATTCTAGCTTGCCCCAGTCCATGAGGTGGAATATACTATCGCAAATATAAGAAATTTCAGGCTTGATGCCTGCATGCTTATAACTATGACTGTCCAGGTGCTGTTTTTCTCAAACATATTTCTGAAGTAGAAGTCATCCATCTTGATTGAGTTCCCAAGTTCGTACTTACAGGATGGTCCCATCAAGCTCGATGATGGTGGTTTGTCAGCATTGATGTGGCTGAGCCATCAAGCTTGATGTTGTTGTAATATTGAGTAGCATGTTGATCATGACAAGGATAGGATGAGATTGCTTAGTAAAGATTTTTGAGGTTCTTGTTTCTAAGTTCACTGATAGGTGCACAACGGAACTGGGATTGGTTATATGATTGTCAAAGATATTTAACTGCTAGGTACTGAACTATATAGGGTCTTGTATTGGTAATTTAAGATAAGGAATGGAATAATGGTAGTCCCATAGACAGTAGTAAAGGTATGATAGTAAGGAAACAAATGTAGAAGGATTAACAACAGATAAGGAAGGTGGTCTAGATAAGTGACACATATGGTTCTGCATTCTAGAAAGTACAAGAGATAGGCAATATAGAATGGACCATTACATGTTGTCAAAGTTCAGGCAGCTCTTCTTCCACACACTCATGCATTATCTGTATTTACCAGCTCCTCATGGAAAAAGATGTGTGGTTAGTCATGCTAACCTTCCACACTAAAAGTGGATGACTCATATGTGGGTACTATATGCAAAGGGGTAAGCAACTTTTGACACAGTGTCCTTATTTGTGGTCACAAGGATTTATTTTTATTGCTTGAATATCATGATTGTTGAAAAAAAAATATTATCACATTTAGATCTATATACATAAAAATACATAGTAAATTGGTTCCTTTTCAAATAAACTAGAATGAATTTTTACTTGCATTATATGTAGCACAGAATGTCTCTGGGGTCATACTACTTTATATAGTAAAAACAAATATATGCAAATACCAGGTATCAATATAACCAGAGCAGGTCAGTCTTGTATTCAGTAGGGAAGTGATTGCTCTGAGCATTGGAGGTGCAAAAAGGATGATTTTATTGATATTTGGAAATTCAGGGTTCAAGGCATTATATACATATCTACATATTTTAGATACCAAACTGAGTAATGTGCTAATAAAATGAGAATGAACAGTGAGAAGAGGAAGGTTGTAGCTTGGGAAGACAACAGGCAAATCTTGGAATAATTTATGGCACTACTGAACAAAAAGTTCAGCAGCATCACCAGGCTCTTTGTAGTACACCCCCCTCATGTCCAGCAAGCAGCCTGCCTGCAGATCTGCTAAGGGCCCTTGAACCGATCAACCACTGGGTTCCCAGTGCACCAAAAGGCTGGGAGCCCCAGCATTCCATTGCTATAGGGTCACATTGTATAATGACATTATAGATTGTAGCAGTGCATGCACTGGGTCCCCAATTCTTTCTCCGCTCTTTATATGGATGTTTCAATATAATTTTATAATTTTATAAAGTTTACATAATACTAAATTGCTTTTTTCTCTCATCATGTGCCTTAATATGCGGTCATATGGCCCATCCTTCACATGGGTATGACATAAGCATAATGAAACTGATCAGGACACATGATTTAATGGTACAGCGACATGACCAAGTTCTCTTAACTTGTTTTTCAAGTTATTCTGCTCTGCTCTACTTGTTAATTCACCCTCTGCATCTCATATCTAAATATGATGATCCATATGTCGATTCAATTGTATTTCTTACACATTGGTCTTCAAGCTCACAATCCATTCTTTGGAGACCGTAATAAAATTTATACCTGTTCTGCATCGATCAAGGATGAATTTCCTGCAAGTGTTACTAGAGGCAAATAAAAAGTATTTGAATGTTCTTACAATGCAGGGGGTCGACAAACTGTCCATTTTGTAAGTTACTAACTTGACTTATTGGTTTTACTCATGGTGGCAGTTGTGGATGGCATTCCTCCTTGAATAATCCAACTCACCATTACACATTGCATGGGTGCAACTGCAGGGGTTGGATGGCAGTGACGTTGGAAATGGAAGTTGGGAACCAGGGATTAGTTTATACTTACCAGGCTTGTCATTGGAATCGGTGGTTGGCTTGTGCAGGTGGGCAAGTGCAGCTTAAGGTGAAGCATTTCTTTCATCCTGAGGATCATGTTGAGGTACATTGTTCTTGCTTTATGGTTGTTCTTTCACTAATGATCTCTTAGGTGATTTAGACTGTTTTTGTCATTTGTAGTCTTATATACAATGTTACATTTAGGGAAGGAGGTAGAGATCGACTACCTAGTATGTCGAGGATGGATAGTGTGAGATTTATTGCTTTACTATGGTCAGACTTCACTGACAATATGTATGCAGATTCATAGCAAGTGTCTACTAACTCAAGCATATTCTATGTGAGTTGTTACCTTCTTGCATTTGTATCTGTGGTTACTTACAAATTTTCATGGAATGTTGTGGTACAACTCGAGGCTAACGGTGTTCTACATTCTCAAAACATTCAGTGTGTAGAAATAAGCAGGCAGTTACATTTTACTAACTTAATTATACAATAGGATATTCTTCTCTTTTTACTACTATCTTACTTAATTTGTAGTAAAATACCAATCTGGGGAATGATTTGAGTATGAGCTTTATGCATTGATGGAGTGGGACATTACCTGGGAATTTATTGAATTCCAAGTCCTATAATGTATATTATATGTAATTGGTCTTCCATGGGAATGATCCTATTCAGGACTTGCTAAGCACTCATATGAGAAATCATCCATCAAAGTCCAGGGAATATCTTGCCTTTTCATCACCTTGTTGCTTACAATGTTCCTTGGGTCTGTCCTCCATCACCACTACTTCCCTCACCTCACACTAGCTAGAGAGATGTTGCTGTCAAGTGAGTATCCCATGTTTCTTATTTCCTGGGATCCTGCTGAATACTTGGGTCTGACAATGGGTCAAGCTTGCTGCTGTACTATGGAATCAGCACCTGCCCTTTGCTGACACAAATCTAGTAACTGCAATGGATAGCACCATTGTAACTGAGCCATCAATGCCACTAGCAATACCACCAGAGAGGATACACACATTGTTGTCCCACTGCCACCTTGCAGTGAGTCCAATCGATGCCAAATCTTAAACCAGAACTTACCTTTGCTGGTCCTCTTCAAACAGTGTCCAACCTTTGCCAGGCATGGCCAGTTTGAAAGTTAACAGAGGCCATGTCTTCAAAATCCTGATGAGGCTCTGGCAATCTTGATTCTTCAGTACTTGAGCTGACTGAGCATCTACTCTACCAAAGAATTTGACACGGTGCACCAGGAACAAAACATCTTGTTGGTGTCATGGTTGTGATAGGATGGTGAGCCATTTTGTGTTCATTCCCAACCTTTCTAATGTGATGGTTTCTCCCCAAAAAGTTAGCATCCAGAGATCGGTCACTGACATGTGGACCGATGGGCTCAGGGAGGGCTGACACAGGATGTGAATCATTGTGTATGGATGGGAAGCAATCAGCAGGCAGTGGTTTTGGAAATGATACATGCCAAGGACAGCTGCACAAGTGAGTTTGTATGATTATCGAGCTATCATTGATCTGAAATGCAAACTACAGGTTGTCTGGTTCCTGAATCCACTCCCATAGCCTCTCTGTTTTCTTACTGCAACCATGGTTCCAAGGATAGCTTGTAGGAGGTCAAGGCAGCTGGCAATATTGAAGCACTGGTGTATTTGGTTCCTTCAGCTGATCCTGGCATGAGCATGTGACCCTGCCCTTACTCCTCTTGGTACTGGATTCACGTTCAGTAGATGTCCACCTTCTTCAGCAGGCACCCCAATGCCACTGCTCTGAGATGTGCAAGCCCTCTTCATCTGCATCCTCTTCAAGGGGGGGGTCTACATATCAATGTCCATTGTTTCTGTGGCCATGTAGCTCATGGGGGAAGTTAATCTCCCCTTTCCCTCCTTTGTTGCAACCACCATCATTCTGGTGTTATTCAGGCCTTGGTTTCATCTGGCGCCATTGCATGGATGTGTTGCAGCGATACCAGAAATATTATTTGAAAAGCATCCATATTACTTATGTGCTAGTCCTGAGTCACTCCGGAGCATTGGTTCCAAGTCCTACTGTCACAGGTCAGGAAGTGGGCCACCTAAGGCCATGTGACATTATCTGAGGGAACTATATACTTATCATGCAATATTATCAGCTAGAATGAAGCACTAGGATATGGGGAAGCCTACCATGAAGCACCAGATTTTTGGTTGATGTAGTTGATGAGTAATGAATATTTTCCCAGAGTGTCTCAAATCAGGCAAGTCTATGGTGTGGGCCACCTGTGGGAACTTTTGTGATTAGTCATCCTCCTCAACTTCATGCCCTCACTGTGAAGGATTGTGAGCATAAACACACTTGAAAATTTGGGATCATGTTAATACACATGTGTACTATCTAAGGGCTGAGTATTTTACTGACTGAACATTTAAAATGCCCAGAATTTTGATGTACAGTCCTATTGTCCAGATTCAACACATCCCCATGGCCCAGTAACTCTAGACACTCAGCAACCCTATTTCATATGCTATAATTACTTCTATATATCTCTGGCACTGACCTAAAAACAACTGTAAACTTCTTAACCTGCTTCCAGGCTGTTGCATTTGGTGCAGCCTCTGGATGATTAAAAGTGGTAAATGATGATACCTGTAAATTAATATTCTGTATGATATGGAGTCCTTTAAGTGCTCAAACAATGAAACAAGGCCCAAAGCATGTACCTGGACCATAACTTCCACTACTTGATACTCCCAGAATGCAGAATAACCTTTGCACAGTAATATGCCTAAAAAGCATAGTCAGGTGTAACAGCCAGCAGCAACATGGTAATGAATTTGCTAAAAATCTATAGGGGTGCTAGAATTGTAGCTGAGATTAGGGTAATAATAATGCTTCAAGTTTCAGGAGTATACCATTTGATGCAAGGGAACAAGACATCAATTAAAATGGCCCATATAACAAGAAAACATGACAGATTACAAGAAATGAGAGGCATTGCATGGACCCTGTGTATGGCCATATAGCTGGATGGTTGGTCATGAGGCAGTGGTTATGGGATAGAATAAATGTGCAAAGTTTTGAAGCAAATGGTTGAGAAGTGCATCATTGGTGCATGCCTTACCACATTTGGGCCAGTCATCCCCTTAGCAAATCAGCCGAATTGCCGGTGATGTGCTCAGTAACCATCAGGCTATAGCTAGAAACTAATATATACGAAGTGTAACTCGTATATACTAACCCCTAAGCAATCCTTGCACTCACAATCACCAAAATATATGAGTTCGGGCATTTCAAGATCGATAGAAGATCCCTGCAAACTGAATAGTCTAACTTATCAATGAATATTCAGCTAAATAGCCAAATACAGGTGGAATATCCAAGTCAATCAGACTCCAACCAAGTGGATATACAAGGTGTGGGTTGTGTAATAGTGTACTCCAGCAAATATATTTGTTCTGAAGCGAAACTTGGCCTCGGAGAATACTGAACAAACTTCAAAACTCGAAACTAGATGGCTCTTTGCCTTGCTATTCCAGCTCACTGTCCGATATATGGCTCACTGGCTGCTATCTCTAGCTCACTGGCTCATATATGGCAACTGTGCCTTTGTTTCAAGTTTCTTTCTGAATATTCAGCAGTCTTCTGCAACTCACGAAGTTACTTCAATCAAATCTATGCTTTCTATTCTTTGGGGGACTTAGCGATATGCTAGTGGCCCGAGACTCGACTTAATACCTCTTAATTCAACCTTAGCTTCTGCGCTATAGGGTCAAACTGTGGGGTGGCGAAGCCTCCCATATATTCATATGTACATTACTTATATACTACTACCAGTCCATGCTATCTCGGATATTTAGTCATACAGTATAAGGTAAACTACTACTGGTGAAATTTTGGTTGGACTAGTCTATCGCCGTGCTAGGCAACCTGGTCTATCGGTTCATTTCCAGAGTTCTAGCTTGATATCGCTAGTTACCTGCTTCGCAGCATATCTGCGGGATATTCGGTTGTACAGTCCACATAGCGACTCCATGACACCTAGTTTCAGGACTATTCACGATCAAGGGGCAACTATTGAACCATTTGGAATTGAACTATCTGATGCAATGTGATTGAATCGGATATTCCTGTGAGATCGATCAACAGATAGAATATTCTCATCAATGATGCGGACCTTACGATTCTGCAGGGTCATATCTCTTTCTAAATGATACTGATATAGCTGGTGCTTCTGTACTCGATATCGGCTCTGCTTGCTATCATTGCTAGTCACAGTTCCTTTATCATGTCAACTCCTAGTTTGGTAGCTAGCATTTGTTGGTGGCATGGTTAGGGCATATATTTGCCTGCTAGTGGTTTAGAAATCAGGCTGGTAGGTCAGACTCGTAGTGATATCGTTCCTAAGTCCCAATGCCACATAGTATATTTCATTGTGCCATGCTATAGCTTTTAGCTAGTGATTCGGAGACTCAATCCTAGCCCTCTATTGTTCAAGTACAGTATAGATCAGATAAGTATATATGATACAAATTGCGAAATCTATGGGTGGATACGTTCCATGCGTATCACTGGTTTTCCAGCAATCATGGCTCCATTACTCAGCAACATGTGGCCACCTACCTTTCAACTCTTGTATGGACTAAATCTAAACTATATTCTCCTCACGGAACATAAGTAAGGGTATATGTGTGCTCTACAACATCTGGCAAAGCCCAAGTGGCCCACTTCCTGACCCATGACAGTAGAGTGTAATATCTCCAAAAAAAAATGCAACATTGCACACCAATCCCAAGGAATAATTTGTAGTGCCATTCGCTGACTGCATTTCCAAAATGATGGTAGGATCATAGATTAACCCCAATCATAGGCAAACAGCTTCTGACATGGATATAACTTAAGATCTGGGATCAATGATGCACTCAACTTTAAGTTGATGATCCACTATGGGGACAATGGAATGCAACGAAATAGAATTGGCTGCGCATTTCAAGGGACCAATTTTCTCTCCCTTCTTGATGTGAGCTTCATACAGATCTGGGACAACTGAAGATCCTGCTGGTGGATCTGGTCGCATCTGTTCTTTATTGGCCTGTTCAATTGTCTGAGTGAAACTGTCTGGCATCAAAGATAACAATGTGGTCGCTTTGCCGGTTTCTGGACTATCTGGATCTTTCACCGTGATTTTGATGGTCTCAGAGCCAGTGAACAGCAGAGCTAACTCCTTCTGGAACTGTTCCATGGTGGTAGGAACTTTGCGCTTGGTGTTATCTTCTTTAATCATTTCCCTGATAGCAGGCGATAGAGAATATAGCTCTTGATGCGACAACATGATTGTGGAGTCCAATGCACACTCATATACTTCTGGTGCAACATTTGATCCTTCTATTGGTGCCCTAGTCCTATAAGCGGATTCATTGTCTTTGGCACACTTGCATACATCCGGTTTTGCACCCACGTTATGAACTCCTGGTGGTGCATAATTGGCTGGTCTCGCAGCAGCAAAAGGATGAATATCTTCTGGCATAAGCTGAGGTACACGCTCTTTCACAATGTCAGGATCTACCAGTTTTGATCACATATCCCCATATGGAACATAAGCGGGGATCTTGGAAATGATCTTTTTGCCATTGTCGTGAACCACTGTCTTAGCTTTCTCATAGTGATGCGGAGAATATGCTTCTATAATGGTGGCTGCCTTCTTGTCATCTATCTTGGTCTGCACAGGTATGACAAGGTCATCTTCATCCTCCGAAACTGTCACTAATGCCAGCATGTCATCATAATCTGGGGTAAAGTCCTGATCTGGTTGATCAATGATCTTAGGTGCTGTTACTTCATGCTCATTTTCAAGTGCAGCATCTTTGACGGCCTTCCGACTAGTACGAGTTTGGCGACCTGCAACCTTAGTTGGTTCTAGTGGTATGGCATGATCTGCTTTAATGACAGGGACTGCCTTCTTTGGTGGACCACGTTTGAGGATGCGGGGAACTTCAACTACAACTTGGCATAGCATAGTGTCTGTAGTATCTTTGGTAGTAGTCGAGCAATTCTGCAAATTATCACCGGTGATATTCATGAACTGTCTGATGCCTTGAATCTCTTTGCCAATAGCTTCCGATTTAGCAATCAAAACCTCAAGGTGTTGGTGTGTGTCTATGCCAGTACCCAAGGTGCTGTGAGACAAAGCAACTGGTATTATGGATGCAGAACGTTGCTGGTGAGGTACAATTGTGTTCATCATATGATTGACTACTCCAATTTGACCAGGATTCTGACAGTGCCATTCCTCGATGTGATCCTTGAGCCAAGTGCCTTGAATTCCTCTGGGGACCCAGGCACCCATAGATAAAACTATTTTTACTTCTATGTTGTGTCAGCACTTCCCTTCACAAATCATCTCCTCAACTTTAGAACATTTGTGCATGAAATGGCCTATTTCTCCACAGAAACTACAACTTTGACTGGTAGTTGCATTAGCATAACTGCTCTGTTGGGACAGTAAAGATGGTCCTGGCTGGTACCGTTGTTGGGTACATGGGAATCTGTTGTTCAAATTTAACTGCAAAAGTGTTTCTCCAAGCTTAATGAGCTGATTTATATGTTCCATCTTTACTTGAGGTTCGATGGGCTCTTCTTTAATTTGAACCGGTGCTGGGGCTTGTGCAACTGGCACCGGGTATAATGGTTCTTCTGGTCTAACCGGTGCTGCTTCGCAATATCTATGCATAGGCATGCTACTGACAGTTCCTTCGCTTTTATTTGTGCCTTGCAAAACAAACTGAGTGGCTGCATAAATATCCTTGAGTTTGTAAGGATCTGCAGGGTGATGGTCTGGTAATTTGATCTGGAGATGGTGAGCAATAGCATCCCAAACATGATTAGGAAAGCCTTTGCTGAACATATTGCCAGTCTCACTCTCTGATAAGCACTTTTCGATTAAATGCTGTATCTTCAGGTAGAACTCTCTATAATACGCTCTGAGGTTGGCCAAATTGTTGACTTCTCATGTGTACTTTCCTATGATGTGGTCAAGATCATGTCTCTTGTATTTGCAATCTTTATTTGTGTTGGGGTATTGGGCTATAATGGCAGCTTTGAATTCCACATAGGTTTTCACCACATCAATGTACTCGGGCAAGCTCTCCCAAAATTCAGAGATGACAAGTCCTGGGTAGTAGATAAACCATTTCTTCTTTTTGGCATCGCTGGAGATGGAATGACGAGTAAAGAGGCCTTCAATATCACTAATGTAACACAGCAATTTGCATCCTGGACTAATTTCTTCGACAATGTTGGGAGCACTCTTCTCCTTTCTAAATGGCATATTGGTTGCCATGACTGGTGGTGGTACAGGTGGGTTAACAGGTGGTACTGGGTTACTGGTATGTGCTGGACATTGCATGATTGGTGGTATAACCGGTACAAAGGAGAAATACAAAGTAGATTCTTCGGTGGGGGGTTTGAATGATAAACTTTGATCAAAGGATTCTTCTTTGATATCAAAGCATAGGGTGGTAGCTGTATCTGGAACTATTTCATCACTAGAGCCGACTGACTCTTCTCTATAATCTGTGAAGGAAGTGGAGTCAATGTGGTATCCACCGAAAACGTTTCCTGTGTAGGGTGATGCAGGTGCAGTGTTATAATTTGAACCAAAAAGTTCAGTGTTGACTTTGTCAGTGTCAGCAAATGACTGATCTATGACTGGTCTTCTGGGTGCACATTCATCATCTTCTGTGTCACCGAAAAGGTATTCTTCTCTGGTGGAGATGTCTAATTCATGAGGAACTGGTGATTCTGGTGATGATTCTATGAAATTGCCTGGGATTGGGCTAAGCGGGGATTCTGGTATTGGTTCTTGTGTTTCGATGTTCAAAGTTGAAGCTTCTAGCTGCAACAAATTAGCAGTGGAAGCTTGTAACTGTTGGAGAGCAGAGGTATTACGAAGACCTTTGCCCTCTATGGGGATATATGCTGATTTTCGAGTGAATTTACGAAAAATGGTGAAAGATTCTGGTTCACAGCAAGTGGTTGCTTGCTATGAAGGGTGAATTTAAAGGTGATGAGGCATATATAAACATGTGAAGAGAAATGATATGTGGGCGGTGAACTGAACCCTTGCGGTGGGCTCCAAAAATGATGAACTTAGACTTCCGTGGCAATGGCACACCAAAAACTCGAAGAGTAATGGTTAATGATGGTGACAACTGGTTATAAAGGTACTGGTGTTGTGTGAGTTGTTCGGGGCACCTCCGTGTGACCTAATCACTTCCCCTAGACACAAGTTTATACTGCGACTTTTCAGTCAAGCAAGTAGCACTCAAGCGATCAAGTACTAAAAGGTTTTGGCTGTAGGCTGGTGATAATCTTGATAACAAGATAGAATGGAAGAGGGTATGATGTGAATACCACAGGTCCAGTGTAAAAGCTGGAGAAACGACTAGACAAGGTCTCTAGATGAAGGTCCTATGAAAATAACAGCAATAATGAAGGTATGTGTGCGGTAGATGGTTTATAACTGGTGTCATGTCAAAATACTGAAGGGGGCGATCCTAATAATGCCAGTTAATGGTGGCAAGAGTGTGAAAATGAGTTTATGTCCAGTGGGGCATGGCGATGATGAGTGCTGGTCCTATATGAGATGAAATATACTGAAGTTGATGTCGAAAGCTGAGTCTACTCAGAGACAATCCTATCCTATGTCAATGTCAATCCTATGTGTGCAAACCTATCCTATTCAAACCTATCCAAACCTATCCTATCCTATGATGGTCTAAACTGGTGTTGAGTCCAATACAATCCTATGTGATGATGCTGATTCCTATAAGTCTGCCAGAGACTACCCAAGTGGGCTGCAATAAATGATGTTGAAAATAAAGCTGAATAAAACTCCTATGGTACAAAGATGAAGACAATCCAATCCTATAAAACAAAAAGAGGTGATGTACAATGCCATCCCATGTCTTCGTCATGATTGCTGGGCCCTTGTACCTCAGGACCCAGCAACCTGACTATGACATGGGACTTCAGCTTGTTGGGGCCCACCCCAAACCTGGCTTATTACTCCAATATTGAGGTGTTAGTTTGAGAGAAAATACATATTATGACTGTGATAGAGCTTCAGGATATACAATATTCAAAGTATTTGTACCTTTACATGTGGAAAGAAAACTCAAATTTAATCATGTCCAAAATTGCAGTGGCTAAGTGCTGCATAGAGTCATCCATGTGAAAAAAACAGGTTTCAGAAGGACATATTCTAAACCCACATAAGTGGCTAACTGGCCTTGAGACTCATTGATTGTTATTGAAAATGTCAGCCTGACTGGAATTGTGTTGAAGGAGATGTATGATTCATGTCATATATCTACACAGTAACACACTCCTTTGTTTTGATCATATATAAGCCAGCCATAGATATCATTGTTGCTCAGTCATTTCACCCAGTGTGCCTTACTGAGGTACATATACCTTACACTTATTGTTCTACTCATTACTTACATCACTCCTTAGTTTACTGATCATACTCTCCTCATATGATTTGGTACCATTGATTCAATACAATCATTTTGCTTATATTGTGCCTGACCATGTTTACTGATTATATTCTCTTTGTATTAAATTGATGACATGAAAATGCAATATATTGGAGATATTATCCATATATGATACTGTTTCTTTATTCATCAATGCTCATTCATTCTTACACTGTATGGAGAATTCAATATTCTGGCCTATAATATTAAATTTTATAACTGTATATTAATTTTATATTTTATACAAAAATATTGAAATATCATTTTCAATATTCTTTCAATATACAGGATTATTGAAATAAAGTTAAGAATAATAGTTTGATATTTTGGTCAAGATTCTGGAACAAATATACAGTTATAGAATTTAATATTTCAGCGAACAATATTGAATTCTCCATGCAGTGTTACCATACCTCCAGTCTATCATTATATAGCATCACTGTAGTTACTCAGATACTGTAGTCTTTTATATCTCTCTTGTGCCAGCTGAAGTACATATATTTGTCTATGTTAAGGTAGTCATAAAAGACCTCCATGATCTAAATTGATGGAACCCTCTGACAGTAGTATAGATACATAATAGTACCATACAGAAATGGTGCAAAGCCTTATTGTGAATATTACATAGTGTTCTGTCAGATATTCAGCCCATCATATACCCCACTGTACCAATGTTTCATATAGTTGACTAAACATACTTACTATATTTAGATTATTTCTCCTATATATAGTATCCACCTATATCTACCTATATTCCCCTTACTGCACCTCAGCTGTTCACAATGACTACATGACTGACTGAGGTGTGTATACTGCCCTATTTTCTATCCCTTACATATTTCTTATGCTACACTCTTATAGCTGTTTCTATTCTGATATGTTCAACAGTTTCAATGTCAGAGCAATTCTGTATTAGAATATCATCCCAAATAATAGTAGCATTTTGACAAAGAAGCTCTGATGGATATGTCCCTTAAGGCTCCACACCCTCTCCATAAACCATATAACCCTTGAAGGAGATTAAATGCTTTGGGCTGTATAATTACAGTTGTGATGGTCATATATAATGCCATATTTATTGGTACTTGGTAAACAGCTACAAATAACTTGACATGGCTGCAGACACTCATAGACACTGTATTCTTCTACAATATAGCTATGGCATGCAGCCCTAAGGCCCCTGATGTCCCTTTTCAAATGCTCAATGCTACATATTGTGTCATTGCAGGAGTTACTTGTTCAACCATCCTTCAAAAGAATAGCTAATATTATGGAAGTACATTTTAATATAATTTTTCCTAAGCACAAACAGCTTCTGCAATAGTTTGCATACCAATATTTGTCCTCCCTTGGTGTTGGAAAGAGCCAGATGCCGGAAAAGGCAGGTCCCAGTTGTGGCAGTGCTGGCAGGACCAGTCACACAATAGCCGGTCATGGCAGTGTGTACAGAAGAGAGGTGGACATTTGAAAGTCTGCTAACTTATATAAGCAACTCAGTGGCTGTGCCGATCTGTATTATTATATAGATATGCACTGCCACAACCAGCTATTGAGTGACTGGTTCTGCCAGCACTGCCATAGTCACATCACCTGCCTTTTCCAGTGTCTGGCTCTTTCTGACACCAAGGGAGGAAAAATATTGGTATGCATGCTATCATTGCAGAAGCTGTTTGTGCTTAGAAAAAAATGGATGAACATGTAATTTCAGAATATTAGTTAATTCTTTTGAAAGGTGGCTGAGCAAGTAACTTCTGCAATGACACAATATGCAGCATTGAGCATTTGTAAAGGGACATTAGGGCTGCATGCCATAACCATATTGTACAGGAATACAGTGTCCATGAGTGTCTGTAGCCATGTCAAGCTGCTTACCCAGTACCAACAAACATGGCATTTTATATGACCCTCACAGCTGTAATTATACAGTCCAGAACCATCAGTCTCCTTCAAGAGCTATGTGGTTTATAAAAGTGATGGAGGGCATGGGGCCCTAAGGGACATATCTGTCAGAGCTTCTTTGCCAAGACACTACTATTATTTGGGATGATATTCTAATACAGAATTCTAATACAGAATTGCTCTGATATTGAAACTGTTGAACATGTTAGAATGGAAACAGCTATAAGAATGTAGTATAAGAAATGTAAAATAGAGGGGTATACACACCACAGTCAGGCATGTAGTCATTGTGAATAGCTGAGGTGTGGTAAGAGAGAAAATAAGTAGATATAGGCAGATATGTCTAGGAGAAATAATCTGAATATAGAAACATTGGTATGGTGGAACTTTATGCAAGATAGGCTGAATATCTGACAGAACACTCTCTATGTAATATTTACAATAAGGTTTTGCACTATTGCTGTATGGTACCATATCTTTACTACTGTCAGAAGGTTCTATCAATTTTGGATCATGGAGGTTTTATACAGCTACTTTAAAACAGACAAATATATGTACTTCAGTCGGCACAAGAGAGGTATAAAAGACTAAGGTATCTGGGTAACTACAGTAATGCTATATAATGATAGACTGGAGGTAGTATGGTAAGATATATATATGGTAAGAAAGAATGAGTATTGATAAGTAAAGTAACAGTATAGTATATGGATAATATCTCCAATACATTGCATTTTCATGTCATCAATTTAATACAAAGAGAATATGATCAGTAAACTAAGGAGTGATGTAAGTAATGAGTAGAGCAATAAGTGTAAGGTATATGTGCCTCAGTCTGAGTCAGGCATAT
The DNA here is from genome assembly GCA_030435615.1 of Armillaria luteobubalina. Taxonomy (NCBI): domain Eukaryota; kingdom Fungi; phylum Basidiomycota; class Agaricomycetes; order Agaricales; family Physalacriaceae; genus Armillaria; species Armillaria luteobubalina. Next base: position 29,748 of record JAUEPU010000139.1, read on the forward strand.
ACTGGGTGAAATGACTGAGCAACAATGGTATTTACAGTTGAATTATACAAGATCAAAACAAAGGAGTGTGTTACTGTGTAGATATATGACATGAACTGTACATCTCCTTCAACACAATTCCAGTCAGGCTGACATTTTCAATAACACCATTTTTTACATGGACAGCTCTATAGTACAGCACTTAGCCTGGCCACTGCACCATGACTTTTGGACATGATTGAATTTCAGCTTCATTTCCAGATGCAACAAGGTACAAATATTTTAAATATTGTATATCATGAAGCTTTATCACAGTCATATTATGTATTTTCTCTCAAACTAACACTTCAAGATCAGAGTAATAAGCTGGGTTTGGGGTGGGCCCCAACAAGCTGAAGTCCTGTGTCGCAGTCAGGTTGCTGGGTCCCAAGGTATGAGGGCCCAGCAATCGTGACGAAGACATGGGGTGGAAGCTTGTATTCATTAATAGAGAGACTTAGTAAAGCTGTAAGGCTGCGTCTTGGTAACAATTCAAGTGTCCATATGCATCTCCATAGTCTCTTGTAACAGCTAATCCTTAGCATTACTGAAGACAGATAAATTCACTATATCATGAGTTGTCACAGCGGGGTCATTGGGGTGCTGTTTGAACTGTGGACTGTGAGGGTATGGTGGAATTACTGAAGTGAACGAAAGGAATAATGCCTTCTAGTGAGCTGGGCATGGCCATATTATCAACGCCAGTCATTTGGATGACAAGAACTTGATGATTATTGCAGTAGGGCAATTGTTGGCGGGTATGACCTCATATAATGAAAGGATCAACACCAGTCCATTACACCATGATGCACTGGTGATGCGGTCCTGATGCATAGTTCGCTTATCACTGGTGGTTGCCTGATCAATCAATATTGTGCCTATTCATGATGGCATATGAGTTAGGTCACAAAACAAGTTGGGATGGTTATTCTTTGTTATAGCTGGCTGTTGAAGTGTCAAAGAGGTCCTATAATAGTGCATGAACACCAGCATTATCATTATAACCGGTTCCAAGTTGTTGTCACTTAGAAATGGCAAAATTCACAAATTCTGAGCATACAGAGCCTAGAGGCTCATCAACATACTAACAGCCCCTCATAGCTTTTTCTTCAAATGTAAGTTTAGTTGCTGAGACAACTTAGACTCATCAGCGATGGTCATAAGTGAACTGGGCAAAAGAAGTCTTTCATCCATAACATTGTCAGGCAAGTATGGTGCTCTCAGTATGACAACAACCACTTCCCAATCCAAATCTGAGCCATCAGGACAGGATCGTTTATGGAACCAAACACTTCTAACACATTTCCCACAATGCTCACCGGAAATCACCAGAAACATATCATAATGCCTAACCCTTGGGTGAATTGCCACCACTCTTGCCGGATCTAAGGTTTTGCCGAGTGAAGTGTCATCTTTGATGCAGTCAACTGCATCAAGTGAATCACCTTGTTTTACCAACACCATGATTTTCAACCCATCATAAAGCACCCAAAACCTGGCACAAAGCAGGTGATGGTCCAGGCACCAGTAGGATGGAGGATCAGGGGAAGAAGGATTCCATGCTGGGGAGAGGCTTTGTTCTGTGGGATCCGGCAAGGGAGTGACACTCCTCTGCTGAGGAGGTGGTTCTATAGCATGAGACATTCTTCCCCTTTTCTGCAAAACATGTGTGTTAGGCACCAGGCCATGAATGAACTCTATATCATGAGTAATTGGTCTCACTTCATTGAGAGGTAGCCAGGAGCCATCCTCAACAAGATCAAAGTACTGAAACCAGAGAGACAGAAACAGTGCATTCAGATCATAACATCCAAGTTGAATGAGGAAAAGCAGGTGTTCTTTTTTCATTACAGCATCCTTTGCTACGATGCCATCTATCACATAACCTGTTTTACTACACCAACAGTGGCAACGTTTGACTATATGAACCATTACCCCCCTTCCATGGTATTTCCAAGATAGCAATAGAAGAGCATGGGCTGTTGTTCAAAGCTATAGACCCATAGTTTGGGGGATTAATTGCATGGACACTGTTGGGATGCACCCCCCATAACTATGTAATGCTGTCAGCCTGAGCTCAGAATCAGAAAGAGCAGTATCATTTCTATATGTTGACTTTTGTGCACAGCTTGAGAGATGAGATGCAGGAAGCCATTGTCAGAGGCATACACCCATGCAGACCACTTGCTAAAAAGTGCCTCTCCAGTAATTTCCATGTAAGTTCCAACATTGAAAGCCTTTCTGCAGTATGCTCATCCCACAACATGCAAACTGTCAGCAAAGTTCACCTCCAATCCACTGTCTCGAATGGTGGCGATGACCCCAACCATGCCTGTGCTAACATTTGTGACAATCTCTCCAATCTCAAAACACCACTCGACAACTCTAGGCAAAGATCACATGCTTGTTCCAACAAGAGGATGGACAGATTTTGTGAAGAGTTCGACATATTGTTCTGAGATTTGGTCAGCAGCCTGTAGCAAAGAAAAGGATAGGCGACAAGCAAGCAGATCATATTTGTAAATTGATTTCCCAAAATGATATGAAAACTCTCCAGCTTTACTACACAAAATCCAGCATCCTCGACGAACGTGGAATTGAACAACATGGGATTGGAGTCACAATTAGTGGAATGTAACCACTCATCTGCATGACAGCACAAATCCAATCTGGGCACAAAAAGCACCCTGCATCCCCAAGGATACATGTTGCTCACAATACCAACATCGCCTGTGAACTTGCCATGATGAACTTTCACCCAAGAACCTGGCATGAAGGGATTTTGTATCATACACAAAAGCACTCACTGGCTTTCTTCACTAGAAATTGCATACAGCACGACTTGTTGATTCTGCTGAGCAACTCCTGGTATTTTGACAAGCCAATCTTTGAGACTTGATGACATAGTCGCTTCCAGCCATAGCATCTCTCATACTAGCGGATTGTAAAGAGCTGCTTTGATTCCCAACTTCAGCTGTGCACATTGCCCAATGTGGAATAGAACTATATCCTCCCAACCAGCCTAAATAAAATAGAATGAGTAGAAGCCAAAAAAAGCAGGCCAAATGATGCATACTATGCATTTCAAGACAAAAAGTTCTGGTGCAGCTTTGAGAAGCCTAATGTCAAAATTGACATCACCCTGCAGACAATTGCCTCGTGCAGTTCCTCAGACCATCACACACTGCAAAAACGGAGTCCATGCACAACCATTGTCTACTCCCAAGAGCACTGCAGGTTCCTGGAAGATTTGAATGTGTGAATCAAGTGCATGCACCGTGCCATCTCTTTCGATGACAAAATTGATATCATCTTCATAAGGATGATCAGGTCCTACATCTTCACTTGGTCTTGCCTCAAAATCTTTAGGCCTATTATTCTTCACTCATCACTAAGCACAACATCTCAATTCAAGGGGAAAAGTAGTACCACATTCATTTGCATGCAAACTGGCAGAGAGCTCAGAATGGCCAAAGTATGACTCAAAATCAGCAATGTAAAGAATGTAAATCAATGTATTCATCAGATAGTATAATACACCTGTCTGTCTGTATAAATGAAAAACAACTCACCCACTATGAAGGATCAAAGAATAAAAGGAAATCCTTACATAATGTGAATGGAAAAGGCCATACATCCCACTTTCAATCACTGCTGGACAAAGCCGAGACGTGGACACAAATCAGGGTTACATGGAGCTAAAACTAAGCAGTATTATGAAGACCACAATGACAGCAAGGTGTCACCGAGATCCTCAGGTTCAAGGTGAGAGAAGAGGGGGGGGGGGAACAGCAATACAGATAATCAATATTCCATCAATTTTATAAGCACCTAGTGTTCAGTGCCTCAGACAAAAATGACACTCTAGTGAACTGTCTGAGAAACAGTCTCAGAGAAAGAAGGCTCTGACCAGTGTTAGTTTGAGAAGATCATGGGTGTGCATTCAAACAAGGACAACTAGCCCCTGCCCATGGTCTATGGTGGGCAAATGGTCATTTTTGGTTTGACAATGCCCTCTCTTCTCTCACTTCATTTGGAAAGAATCAGGAAAGCCTCTGCCAAAGGTGATAACACACAGCAATTGAGCATATGTGCTTGGGCCATTGATATAGGAGATTTTGCTGAGAGCTCAGCTGCTCATTTTGCCCGATCCTTGATCTACTACTCTCGTATGGCTATCAAACTGAGGGAGGCTGTTGGTGAAAACTCAGCAACATTGTTTGGTTTAGACAACTTTGAGAAGGATGTTAAGAGTTCTCTGCACACTTTTCTGCACATGGAGCTGACAGAGGAGTTTTTCAATGCATATAAGAAAGAGAAGATAAAACATCTTCATGTATGTCCCTTGTTTTTGGTTTGGAAAAAAGAAGAGATCTTTGGTAAGTCAGATTTTTGGATATCCTCCATGGAACTAACACATCAACTAGATCCAGCAACTTATACCAACTGGAAACTCATCCATGACAATGAAACAACAGAGGAAACCATTCACTGCATTAAGAAAGGTAATGCAGATGGGTTCAAAGATTTCAGTGAGGTAGATAGTATGAGTGAATCAGGATCTGAATTGACAGACATTTTGGACATGGAGAAGAAGCTATTGGAGGACAGTGATAATAATTCTGCATCCGAGTATGGACCATGAAATATAATACTTTACTCCTGTTTACATGTACATATATATGTTCTTTGTCTGATGTACAATTAATGAAATGATAGCTGAGTGTCTTTCTTGGATTTGACAAAGAAAAAGCACAACATTGAAAATTGTTCACTAGTTGACTCATAATGCAACTGATGACAGTGACATTGAATTGATACAAGGTCCAAAAACCTTCAGATATTCATGGCCCAAATGAAAAGTTTACATGCAACATTTGTTTGCTGATCTCTTGTGATATGCAGCTTGAATATCTTTCAAAGTAGGCTCTTGTAGATACATGCTACTTATACAGTAAGGCTGAGGTATATCTAGTATGTTGCAAGATTGAAACAATAACCTGATGGTCACAAATGCAGGAGTACTACCAGCAGATTTTGTAGACAGAATGGTAAAGAAATGAATAACTGCTATTTCCACTTTTGTTCTACTGTAGACAACAATGCAGTGCTTCAAGAATGTTGTGGACTGAATCCATATCTGGTGGGTTGTCATGCCTCTTCTGCATAATGCTAAGATTAAATTGACTGAATTGACTGAATTGATGTTCTGGATTTATGATGATTTCCTGGTAAGCAATCGCTCAAATATGCTGCATCACATTCTCTAACAAGCATTGTTAGCTGCTGTACAGCACCTAAAATCCATGCTAATCTGGCCCTTTTGGAAAAGCAGGTTGTCAAGTAAAAAGTGACCCACTGCTCTACATACCTGGCTACTCCTGGCCTGCTAGCAGGTGGTGCTGGCTGCCCATGCTTGGGGGTTGCTACTGATAAAAATGTAATGTGAATGTATCATGCCATGCAAAAAATCAGATTACTACTTGGCTAGCATAAGATTGAAAGTTGACCCTGAGAGACCTTGCAAGCAAGGTATTGCTTGGAGGTCACTACTGATAGCAGCTGCGAGTGACTGAAGTTTTAGCTGAGTTCAAATTATGCTGGAATTCCCATTTGTAGATGCCGTGCTATTGATCTTAGTGTTGCCATGACTTGGCTTATCTCAGCTTAAGGCCAAAGTCCACTTTTCAGCTGTCAAGGATAGCAGGACAGAGGGAACAGCTATACTGTCACTAACACTACCAATAGTTCTTGTGAGCATTAAGTAAGCATTATGTTCCAGTTTGGGCAATTGTGGAGTCACAGCACACCAAGCACAAATGGCCCAAAACTGACTTTGGCGTTAAGCCAAGATAAGCTGAGTTGCAGCAACACTAGTTGATCTTGCAAATGGTATTTGTTGCACTGGCTGCCTTCCTGCTCTCTATGGCAGCCAGGAATTTAACCCCAAACTTTTTTATTCTCATATTGCTTGAATAATCATAATCTTGTATCATTCCCATGCTGTAATGTTTTGGTTTGCCCATGGAATGGAACAGTCTTTGAAGTTTAGTGCATGCACCTGTGAGAAGAAAAATTCTCAAACACTTTTAATATCTGAAGTCAGTTACCTATGCTCAATTTAAAGTCAAGGTCCCAACAGCCAGTCAATGTTGAATGCTCTTGCCATGACAGCAAGCACTGATGAAACACTGCAGCAGTGGACTGCATTGGGCTGGGTATTCAAACACCGGTCAGTAGCAACTGGATCACCATGATTTACAAAAGGCTGGAAATTTAACTTTATGCCCAGAGGGCCTGAAGATTTTAGGGCATCTTGTGTTTATAAAGATGTGTTTGAACAAAATTTTTGAGGCTCTATATGTTAAATGAATCTGCTACTGAACAGAAGTTCTGCCACAGGCATTGGAAAGGTGCAGGAGAGCATTGTCTCAGAGACCAAAACATTAACTTGGGGATAAAGTTTACATTTTGCCCTGTATTTATTTACCTTTAAAACTAAACTAAAGTGACCCATTTCCAGCCACTTAAATTGTGTCTTCGAATGTGACATTTGACCAACAATTTTTCTGAGCTCATTTTTAGCCCAGAAAATTGGGTGCTTAAATCAAAACCATTTAAGGTCTCATTTTTACAGGGTTAAATGGCACCATCCACTGCAGTGTAATTAAGGTCGATTCCAAAGTCTGGAGAGAAAAGTTTGGTGCTGGTCAGATGCTACTGTCTCAGGACAGGAAGTGGGCCACCTAAGGCAATATGTGATTGTGTGAGAGATATATACACTTACCTAATGATATTATTTGCTACGATGAAGTGCTAGGATGTTTAGAAGCCTATAGTGAGGCATCAGATTTTTAATTGATGTTGTTGATGAGTACTGAATATTTTCCTGGAGAGTGTCCCAAATTGGGATGATCTATGATCTGGGCCACCCATGGGAGAATTTGCTGTCAGCCATCTCCTCAACTTTGCTGCCTCACTGTGAAGGAATGTGAGCACATACACACTTGAAATTTTAGGGTAATATTGATATGTATGTGTACTACCTACAGACAAAGTTTTGTACCAACATAACATGCAGAATGCCCAGGATTTTGATGTACAACCCTATTATCCAGATTCAAAACTTCCCCATGGCCTGTTGGCTCTAGATCCTCAACAACTCTATTCTGCATGCTAGAATGACTCCCATGTGTCTCTGGCACCTCAAAATTCTCAGCTGTGGATGTCCCATCCTCTTCATGGACTGCTGCATCTTGTATAGCCTCTGGGTCACCTGTGTGAGCTGCAGTATCATTTTGGGCATTGCTTGAATGGGCTATGTGCTGGGGCTTTGGATGAGGACATTGTGGGATTGGAGCTAGAGTTTCTGGGATTTGAGAAGATGGTTGACCAGCTATCTCTGTCTGGGTCTTTGCAGGATGCTTTTTGGTTCAAGGTCATGGAGGTGGTGGTTTTTGAATGTTAGGAGGGCATTCAGGCTGCTCTTCATATGCAGAAGGATGTATTTCAGCTGGTTCTAGGTACTAAACATGTGGTATATGCAATGGTGGATAATGAAGAAAATATGAAGAAATGGTAGAAAGTAGTAAATTAGTAAATGGTAGCAGCTGTAAATTCATGATGCGGAGTCTTGTGAGTGCCCATGTATTGTAAGAAAGGTCCAAAGTATGCACCTGAACCACAACTTCCACTACTCAATACTTCCAGAACACAGTATAACCTCTGCACAGTGAGATGTCTGAAAACCATAGTCAGATGTAATGGCCAGTGGCAACATGGCACTAAATTTGCTAAAAATCTATAAGAGTCCTAGAATGATAGCTGAAGTTAGGGCAAAATGAATGATTCAAGTTTTGGAAGCATACCATTTGATCCAAGGGAACAAGACATTAATTAAAATGGCTCATATAATTGTCAAACAGGACAGATTACAAAATTCAAGGAGCACAGCATGGGCCCTATATGTGGAATTATGACTAGATCATTGGTCATGAGGTTGTACTAGTGTGAAAGAACATATGTGCAAAGTTTTGAAGCAGATGGTTGAGAAACAGGTCTTCAGTGCATGCAATACCACATTTGGACCAGCTATCCCCTTAAGGAATTGGCCAAATTGCTGGTTAACCAGCACTCATGGCACCATTACTCAGCAATACATAACCACTGAGCTCCCAACTTCAGTACATAGCACAACTGATCTATATTCTAATTGTACAACATAGGTAAGTGTACACTTGTACTCTACAACACCTGAAAAATCATGAATGGCCCACTACCCAGGGTGGTCCCCTTCCTGACCCAGGACAGTAAATCTGGACAAATTTGGCCCTGGGGGGTTGAGAAGAAGTCCAGACAATTTTTTGAAAAGGGCAAATTTTCTGACCTCAGTCGGAATAACCCCGGGGGTCCCAGGCCACACCACAAAAAAAGACATATTACTTTCAGGCCAAGTAATGATACCAAACAAATAGAAGATCCTTACATGGAGGCAATGCATCCTAATGCATCCAATGTATGTCCCCCTTCACATTGTTATGCAGAACAATGTCTTCAAAAGAGGGTTCCAATCACTGCTATGCTATCCCTTGCAATCCTTACAATTGAAGCCAAATTTAACAGCCATTACATTGCTTTTTCTCTATTACAATGGATCACCAATAAAAGTCTCAAAACAAAAAATTCCCAAACTGAATACTCCATCAGTCTACACAGGCAGGGCCATCAAATAATTAAATGATGGCTAGAGATAAAATGACATGTCCAGGGATTGAACCTGCACCAGCAGGTACCAACAGCTGGAGTACACAATTTTTGACCACTAGACTAAGAGCACACTGAAATTCAAATAGGATATGCCATATATAAAGTGTTGGCCTGACACATTCATCCTATCTTTTGATGGCATAGTGACTCCTTCGATTTGAGCTCTAACAATTATTGCACACTATGTGTGTCAAAAAAACAAAAATAATTGCATTTTTGAGGCTATCTGGCTTAAAGGATGGTCCAGGCTCCTGACAGGTAACAGGCTGTGCTGCCTGCTGGCTCAATGCATCGATACAACTGCTGGGAGTCTCAGCAACACTTAGTACTAGGACCCCAGGTGTTATATCGATGCATTGGCCCTTATGGGCTCACCTGCATGGAATGCCTCCTTAGTTTCATCATAATTTGAGAAATGATGCTATGCCATTTTTTCAGCTCCCTTCCTAAAAATAGAATGGCATTCGTGATGGTGATCTCGCAGCCATCGACCTAGTGTTGCTGTGACTCGGCTAAACTCGGCTCAGCTAGACTAATGCCGAATTTGGTATTTCCTCCTAGCCAACTCAGCTTTAGTCACAATTATTACCTGAACTCAGGCTAGACTCTGGCTTTAGTCGGCTTGAGTCTGGACTAATGTATAAATAAGGCAACTGATGTATTAAATTGTATCACAACCATTTTCTAAGACAAGACCTTTGACAAATGCCTGCATGTCGTCCGGAATGGATGTCTGTTGCTCAATTAATAACTCCAGCTCCTGGATCTCTGACTTTTCATCTGTTCCCTCTGTGAAATTCAAGCCACATCCTTTTCTTACTGAATACTTCAACATCTACAGTGCTTCCATGGCATCAGCACCTAGCTGATTCCATCACAGAGTGTCAGTCTCTTTCCCACTAGAGAATACCCACTCAGAGGGCACAGAAGTGCCTTGTATGGGCAGAACATCTAGTGCAAATGCAAAGATTGTAGGGTAATGCTTCTGATTTTCCTAATATAACATATCAATAGTGAAGATTAAATAGATCATTACATGCTTACTTGCCAGAACATCAGAATCAGTATGTCACTTCTAAGCAGATCTGAGAGGTATCATTCAACCTCAACACTAAGGCTGTGCTGTGGTTCCAAGCTCATAGCATTAGCATGCTTGTCCAGATGCAAAATGTTTCTAGCATGAGTAAGTGGGTTTGTTGAATCTGAGGTTGTCTGTGGTGCTGGTATTTGAAGATCTGGAGTGTTCTTGTATTTCCAAAGCTATTAAACCATGTTAGGGAGGATCAATAATAAATGATGCCAATTCTCGTACAGTGTTTATAAATAGATTCTTAATCTCAAGGGCTTCTCCTGGCAGGTTTCTCTGAAACCACTGAAGCTTGTATGCAGGATGGATAACTGCAAAGGTGTGAGTGAAGAATTTGAAGCTAGAGAATGACATATGTATTGCCAAGGAATAGACTGGAACAATATCCACTCAATCACAGTACTCAGCAAGTTTCTCAAGACCTTTTGCAATAATGTCAGTAGCATGAGGCATTTCTTTCTGGAGTTCCTCCCATGTAAATTGCATTGCTTCAAATTCTGGGATAGTATCAGAAATACAAGGTGTCTTTTCACATGAGAGAATTTGCTGAAACGCATGTGGAACCTTGGAAGCAATATCAGTTAGGAGGTCCCTCAACAAAAATAAATGCACTACGAGTATATTTTGGAAATTGGAAAGAGCACCCCACTCTGCACTGCTCAGCTGATACTTGTGAAATTCTGGAAAGTCTCGAGAGCTAAGGAAGCTGTCAATTGCCTTTGATCAATTGGTCAGAGCACTGCCAATATAATATAAGAAGAGAACTAACTGGACACAGGTATAGAACACATTCAATCATGAGTAAGGTCGATGACCAGCATGTAATGACATCTCGCAGTAGCTGAAGGTTATTAACATCATGCAGAGATTCAAGGATCTCTGAGAAGATTTGCCACCTTATAGATGAGCCATGAATCTGAAAAGCAAATGTCAGACCATCTAGAATTGTCATAATCTACCAAAGACTTACAAGCTATACAATGGAACAAGCAGTAGCAATTGGATCACATCTACATGCTGCCATGAAATTTGTTGGTCATCCTGGTTGCAGAACAAAGTCAGCATCATCATGGGCATAATCAATATTTGTGATAGCTGTTAAAACAGCCTTGCAAGCCAGATTGACATCCGGGCAAAGCACCTGAAAATTATTAGAGTACAAAATAAGGGCTGAAATGATTGACATACCGGATATGATGTTTGATCACATCAAATTCAATTCCACATTGTGCCAGTAGCATCTCAAGGAAAGCCATCATTGTATCATTGTTCAATGCATTATCTAGGCTTATCCAACCCATCTGTGAACAATATAAACACAAAGTAATGATCATTATAATGATATACCTTAGATGCAATTTGAAGCTGGTCAACAATAAAAAGGAAGGCTCATGCCAACTGTTCTCCATCATGACAGCCAGGTACACGATGAAAACCAATCAAATCTGCCCACAAAGAAAGGGCTAAATGTGGATCACCACCATTTGGAGGACGGACCTCCTTGGTTTCAATCCAATGTGCCGTGACAGCCATGAAGGGCACAAGGTTGGCATTTGACCACATGTCACATGTGAAGGAGATTTTACCTAATGCACCCTGCACATATATGAGCGAAGAAGACCCTCAAGTATTTAACAGCACACATACCTGCATTTCCTTAGAAAGTTGCTTTAAATGATCCTCCCATATTTCCATAACACACTTCCGAATCTGTGTTTGGTGGGGAATATCATCATCAGTAAGTTCCTCATGGAGCATCAAGAATATGTGGCAGAGCTCCGGAGACTCAACAATGTTGAAAGACTATTGCTATTATTATGGCTGAAACCTGATTAAGACAAGAAAGCTTACCTGGTCATTGCTAACAATAAAGGCAACTAGTCCATCGACAAATGCTTCTAAGGAGAAGCCTGGCACCTCATCAACCCCATCAGGAATGCATGAATTCTGTCTCAAGTTCTGTCCCTTCGACTCCCAGTATGCAGCGACGGGACCCTCAGCATTGTCAGCAGTAATCTTTACCTTCAGTTTGTCACAAGCCTCTACCCAAAGCCCCAAATGCTTTGTAAGGAGGTGGCATCGCCAATTGCTTGTGGAAGTTGTTGCACAACCAAACAATGTTGACTTCTTCTGTGTACTATACCCACCCAGAGTCAGTATTACTTTGCATCTCAAAGACTGATACTCACGAGCAAAAGATGCAGTGTACTTGACCTTCACGGACTTGATAGAAGGGACAAAGGTCAGGTATATCTGGCATCTCCGAACCTGTTGTGTGCTTAGTACATCAGCACCTTCAGTTGCTCTTTGGTGTGGCAGCCACTGGCCGCAACACCAGTGTAGGTGTTGTAGGTGTTGACAGCTCAGACAAGTCCTCAACGTTGAAGGTTTTGGCACCAGAGAACTGCCTGGTACGGCGAGGTTGAGCAAATAGGCTGGAACTACGTTCCGTGGGGGATGTGAATGGGTTGTTGCCATCAGCATCAGCAGGATCAGCTTGATGCCTATGACAAGCAGATTGTTGGGGTACCGGTGATACGCAGGTTATGTATCTGCCTATAAATTTCGTGATTTTGTATCTAAAATGATCACAATTGCTAAGTTATAATTGGACTTGTCAACAGAGAGCTAGAATGGAGACTTCATGTTGCTAGCTAATGGCTATAGCAATGCACTGTACAATATAAAGCAATGATTACTTAGTGTGTAGTGATGGTACCATATTGGATTGGCTCTACATGCTGGTATAGCGCACTAGGCCCACTGAACAAGTAATGCAACACCATCAACCCATGTCATGACACAGTGGAACACATGTACATGCATATCAAGCCACCGAAAGCAGAAGTAAAGTACAGAATAAGCTGTGAAATATCACTGATATGTCAATACACAGGCACTCCCTGCCCAAGACATGTCTACAGTACCGGAAGTAAGTTGAAATAGTGACTGCATACTAGCACATGCCATGAACACGAAACCTTGCAGAAGAATTCCCCAAGCATATGGAAAGGAAGCAAGGCAACAGCATGAGACCTTGATATGTCTACAGAAGTGTTATGTCCCTTGTATGTGTGTCGCATTTACTGTAGACATGCGGTATTCCAGAAAGAATAAGTTTGAAAGTGTACTAGACTTGAATGGTCTCCCTTGCAGGGTGAATATTCCCTTGATATAAAGAAATGAGATGACACGACAAGGCTGTCACTTACAGCACCTATGGCCACATTGCTTATCCTGCAGTTGCACTGACTCAGAAATAATATAAGTTAGAAGATTAACATGTCTTGGATCAGTGACGTATAGACTGATCACCCCAAAGTGGATTATGATTAAAATGCAGTGCAACCACTGATCGCACCAGCTCAGAACTCAGTGTCTGGTGCCCATACAATGGTGTGATGCCTACTGTAAGAATGCATGATGGAATAGGAAGCTTTGCAACCAGGTATCCAGCCAACAAGTCCTGCAACGCATCACTTATTGCCCAGTATGAGTATATGGAACAAACTACATCGCAATATAGCACTAAATAGGTAGTATTACATGTCGCGTCGGCCTATAAGTCCATTGTGCCCTCGGCCCAGACCTAGAAACCCTCAACCCAGTAGTAGAACCCTATACCCAGATGCCACTTACTAGTAGTTTATGACCAACACACCAAGATGGGTCAGACCATGTACAGTATTTAAAGGCCTCATTGTTGTAATATACAGGAGGCAACACCCTCCCCCAGATTTGACCCAATTAGTAGAGTGCTAGGGCAAGTTGAAGGCCTGAGTGACGCCTCGGAGTATTAGAGTAGTTGGCTAAGTTCACAAAGACTCACAATCCCTAAGACAAGTGCCTACAGCCAGTGAGCTGGGTCACATCGAAGGCTTTTGTGTAGTCCAGTGTTCGTGGTAGCTATTCTTTAAGTCCACCAAAAGTATAGAATAGATAAAAGAGTACTTGAAGTAATATGAGACAAGTCAGGCCAGTGTGCCATCATTATCATAGCCAGTGCGCTAATGTGAGATGCCAGTGTGCGCTAAATCATAGCCAGTGCGCTAACAAGGCCAGTGTGCCTTCAAAACATCTTCGTGTCAAGCCAGTGTGCTTTCACATCTTGTATATTTTGAGTCCCAAACCAAGGCTTCACCTTAAGATAACTTATTGTCCCTCCCACCTGTTCATCCCTTGTAGAGTCGAATTGAATAGCTTGAATATCCCTTAGAAAGTACAAGTAAATGTCGTCGCAACAACTCCCAGACCAGTCATGCTGCACTTTACAACAGAGTATTCACACTTCCTCCCATACTAGCCAGTTTGCAGAGGCCTTCTATCGGTCTCGAAACACACAAACTTAAATATTGGTGATTGTGAGTGCAAGGATTGCTTAGGGTTTAGTATATATATGAGTTACACTCGTTGTATATTATATCTAGAGTTTTCCCAGTGCTGTTACCAAGCATATCACCAGTGTCACAGGCAGCAGAGGTGACAGAGGTGTGCTGTGTGATGTTGGAGGGGGACTAGCTTGAGCTGGACTAGAGTGATCTATTTATGGCAGAAATATAAGTGCGTGTGGTAGCTATTGAAGATAGAATACATACCCAAGCCTGGTATAAAAAACTGCACATTCAATGCACCTCCCGGATGTATGGTCACAGTCTCAGTTGGCCCAGGACCAGTATCCACATCGTCAGGGACTGCTGCCATAGGTTCTGCATCAGGGCCACATCCTTTCCTGTGAGGTCATCCACGAGGTCATCCAGTTGGTGCCATCAAGTAAACAAGCAGAGGAAGGGATGAACAAGATGGGTAGGTCAGTAATACACTTGCAGTGAGGGGTATTTGAGGAATTTGCATGACATGGGGTGGTAAAACAGAAGGTATATATTCCATAAATTGTATACAGTGCATTAGTAACTACAACGACATCAGCTGGCTATCGGTACCTATGGGAGCTTCAATGAGCAGAGCTAGACAAAATAAGAAGTGCAATAACGCACCATCTTCATGAAAACCACTCGTTCTACCATCATTCACCCTGAAACTGCCTTGAGGTTGCTTGAGGTCATCAGCTAGAATTTGCCACAGCAGAGATGAATAAAGCATGGTGATGGATGAAAAAGGGTGCCCCAAGGTTCGAAGGTGGTCATAATTTGATCCTATGTTGAAGGGACATTGAGGGAATGATGGCTAGTGAGGGAGGAAGGCAAGAACAAAAGTTGTTTATCAATGACCAATCTGGTCATCAATAACTGGCTTAGTCAGCTCAAGCTGAACTCAAGCTGACTCCAAAAGGGGCTTGAGCTTGTAATTATCCTGAGCCAATCTGAGGCTCAGACTGGGCTTAATTCGACTCAGCTATGTGGCTAAGTGACTTTTAGCCAAGTTACAGCAACACTACATCGACCCCACAAGCATGCTTGCTGAGGGATTGCCATAGTCCACCCAAACTGGGAGGGAGAAGGATACCCTCTAAGATACCTGAGAGACAAAAGCAAGACAGAAGACAAGGATTATTTGGAGAATCTTCATGATCTTTAAAGGAGCGACAATTATAGCATCACCTTGGTAAGTCAGTGTTCTCTGGACTCTGAATGTTCTATGCCAATAAAGGAGCAGTGGTTACTAGGTCAATATCTCCTTCCCCTGATATCTTTCCAAGTCCAGAAAGTTTTGATCCTCAGAGATGGATCATTGATGGGGAGGTGAGGGAAGATATTAAGCAATTTGTGTATGGGTTCAGTTGCAGGTGGGGTTTCTTTGTGTGCTTTTCCTCCAACCCAGTTGATGGTTTATTGTTGTCATAGAGTTTGTCCCCAATCACACATTGCAAGCAGGTGAGTCTGTTGTGTAACTATGTTCCTTGGATGCTGATGGTAAATTTTGTTTAAAGGTTGTTTTTCATTAATGCGGCATTATTTTTGTGGGTGCTTGATGTTGTGACGGCTGAGAAGATTGGCTCGAATGCATTCGCTAATGAGCTGGGTATGTTTCCAGAAAGGTTCGGAGTGTGGTTTGATTTGCAGGTGGGGAAGGAAGGAGAGCAAGGATTGGATGTGTTTGCTCTGAGTGTTGGAGGTGCAAAAACGGAGGTTTTATTGGTATTCAGAAATGCTGGGTTCAAAGAATTGGAAAATGTATATGTATCTAAATAGAAAAATGAAGTAATAGATGCCAGTAAATAAGAAGTGGGAACAGGAAGGTTGTAGCTTCGGAAGATAACAGGCAGATTTTATACCATTCATGGCGCTAGTGAATGAAGAGCTCAACAGGGTCCTCAGGATCCTCACAGTACACCCCCCTCATGTCTAGCGAGCAGCCTACCTGCATGAAATGTCCCCTTAGTTTCTTCAGCATTCAAGAAACAATCCTATCCCATTCTCTCAGTGAGCTTCCAAAAAATGGAACAGCATTGGTGATGGTGATTTTGCAGCTGCTGATCCTATGAGTGTGCTCAGCAAGGGATTGCCATAGATTGTCTGAACCCACCTGGAAAAGCATGTGCTGAAGACCTGAGAGATGGAGGGTGAGAATGATTTGGAGATTCTTCAGTGAGGATTTTACAGGTGTGGATTCTAGCTTTTTGATGAGGACTTTCAGTGCATCATTTCTGGACATGCAGACATCAATTGAGATTGATAGGGAAGGAACACCAAGACAGTCTATTGGGGTAAAATCTTTCTCTATCTGGGATATGTTAGACTTGGTCAGGGGAGTAGTGATCAATGCATACAAAAAAGGCACTCACAAGGAATGTAGAGTTTCTGCACTGATAATGGTGGTAAAGAGTGGATGATGCTGCAGATACTTTCAAATCTGGAGTCCCAGAAGCATAGTTGGTCAATGGCAGAGAATATGGTGACACCGGATTGTTTGGGAGAAAAGATAGTCCCCTTTTGTCCAGTGGTGTGAAGGTCCAATGTGCCAACTGAGGGACCTTTGTTTGTCAAAGTGTCTTCAGTGGTAGGAGGTTCCCATGTATAAAGGTCACTGAGGGAGACGTATTGGATCCTTTCAGGGAAGCATCTGATGAAATCAAAAAAATCACTGTAGTGGATCAATGTGGATGGTGCCAGAGGGAGTTTCTCAGGTTCTCCCATGTGGAGAGTCATCAGAGGGTAAGTTGACAGGACTTGGGTGAAGGAGGTCGACTGGAGGACATCCCTAGGGGCAGTTTGTATGTGAAGGTGACCATCATTTTGCAAAAGGGGTAGGATCTCGTTTAATGCTGAATTGAATGGGTAAATGTGGAGAGAGCGGACAAGGAGTGGGATAGGGCTGGTTTCAGAAAATAAGTGAGAGATGAGGTCGAGTTCATGATCTGAGTATTGCTGAAGGGTGAAAACCTGGAAGATATGGTATTGGGCTCTCTCTCAGAAAGAAGGAGATATGAAAAGGAGGTTCTTGAGGGTTGCATGGTCATTTTCGAACTCATCTACAATGATGTCAATGAGCTCCTGGGAAAGGTCGAATTCTTTGAGCATACCAAATGGCATGTTGAAAAGAGACAATTTAGAACACATGGGAAAATGATTCACTTGATTTCCCCCATGTGATGCACACGCTTCTCTGGCAGTCCATGGTGTACTGGCGGCTTCCCTTCCTATGACAACAACAACAACAACAGGTGCTGTGACCCTCGCTACTCCCCTCTGCATTTTCCCCCTCTGCATGCCATCTGTTATATGTATTTTTGGACATTACCTATCGCTTTTCCTCCACTTTTGGCCCATGAGAAGGCACTGACAGCGTGTGCAGTCTATAAGCCATATTCTCTGCATGGCTGGAATTATGGCTGTCGACTTAGTGAGTCATGCTGGCTCACTTTTATAGCATCCTGCATGTTACTGAGCTCATACATGAAGGTTTCTCTCCTTCAATGCTGTCTCGGAGGCTCATTCTGAGGATGGTGGCTCTCACATTCTCAGTCTCAACTCTTCCAACATGTTGATGTCATCATTTTCCCCATATATGCCTTTAACTCTAGGACCAACCCTGTCCTTTGCTGGGGTGAGTTTGTGGGGGTGGTTGCATGTGTGGTGGTCTTAGTGGAGTACTTGACAGAAGCTGTATCAATAGTGTAAGTTCTGTCTTTGTTTTGATCACTGCTCACTGGGATATGCAGCAGATAGTGCCTCACTGACATATCTTGAAAAGATCAGATGGCACACTATGCTCTGACCTATTGCACTCGACACCCACTTCATGGTTACATTCGCTCATCAATAGAGCTTTTGTGCATGGGTTTGAAGAGACTGTGATAATGTACATGGATGGGGTGTATGGAATTGATGAGGTGGTCTGTTGGTACTCTCAAATGTATTCAGTTAAGCTAACAGACCCTTAGGCCTTGCCATTGGTGTATCCACTTTCTACAGTAATGCCAAGTTCTCTCTAATGGTGAATGCTTCGATACTAATTACTACAGACATTCCAGATGTATGATGTCGAAGCAACAAGTCTAAAGCCATCGTGAATATCTATTGCAGTGTATCAGAGTGTTGTCTCTTCCTCTTCTCATCCCCTCTGTCATTTCACATAAACAATGCTCGCAGAACCCGTTCCAGCACCCTGGTGCCACATGAATCCTATCCCCCCTTCCATCTTCACCCTGCCCCAAATGGCCCAGACAAAGACACATCCAGGGGCAGTTTCCTGTTCTACTCTGATAGGATCATCAGGCTGCTCGCTGAGGAGTGGCTGAACCATCTGCCTGTGATGAAACACACGGTTATGATGCCTACAGTGAGTTGAATACTATGCATGGATGTGTCATGTGCACTGTTGCTGACTAGTATCATGTTTAGGGTACAAGATACGAAGGCTACTATTACTATCATGCATGTCGAATACGATGTCCTCAGAAACAACATTCTTTCCATCCTGTCTGAGTGTTGTTGCATCCTCCCTTTGGCTTGGATCGATCATGGCTACTACTTTCACTTTGATCTACCAGTTACAGTTCCTATACCCTATATAAGTTGTTATCAGGCAAATGAATTACATCCATCTTGATGTGACTGTCCAGATGTCCATCGACTGGAGTCATGGAGAACAATGATATCAAGTGGTTCTTCATTTCAGTCCGAAGTATAGAAGGCTTGGATGACAGGGAGGAGGTTTAGACATCATAGAACAAGAGAGAGAAAATACCATGGAATCTTTGGTAGGAGGTACTTGCTGACTGTGCTGCTTTTGAGATCTGATCTGACAAACAGGTTTGAACACTCACACTCAGGTGGTTACCAATGGTGGCGTTTTGAGCATCAAATATTCCATCCTCGTAGTCAGCACCCATCCCACAAGCGACATGTTCACACAAGAAACAACTCCAGCTACACACCTCGCTCTCACTTTTGTGGTCCCTCTGAGAACTCTATCACTCTCTTGGTCTTGTTCTTCTCAAGCAATGGAACCACAGTTTCTGACAAGATAAGGGTGCATGCTCCCTATGTCGTATCCTTCCTCTCCACTTCTCTCTGAATGTGACTGGTCAATTTGCAGTGGGTTTCATGTGCTGAAAAAAATGGACTGATAGCGTGTAAGTGCATCATTGCATGCCCTTGGCCCATGACTTGGATGGGCTCAGCCATAGTACTTGGATTCAGAGGCAAGGCTTGAATACAGATACGCTTGGATGGAAAGCATTAATAGCACAATGTTTACACATGCTTCACAGTTAATTGTGCTCATTGATAGAGCCTTGATTTTCCCCAGTAGGCTTCACTGCTGCTTCGCTTCCCTGACTTGCACTAATTCCAATATAGCTGTAGTGATACTTGATGCGGCATGGCCTCAAACGGCTTTTGAATGACGTCCAGAATGATTGTCTGTTCATCCTTGAGATTGCCAGGGGTCTCTTTTTGGTTTTGGGTCAGGGTGGGTACATGCGAACCAGCAAGGTCCAGCACCAGAGTACTTGTCTCACAGATCTTCTGTCAGGGTAAGTGCAGGGTAATGGTAATTTATTGATATCTTTGTTTATATTTCTGCATTTGCTGGATGGCACATACATGGTCTTAGATCAGTATGATATTGTATACCAGCTGAATCATGGACAGGAGGTGCATTTTTTACTATAACAAATGACTGTTTGGATGTGATGTGGAGATGCTGGGTATCATGTGATGTAATATTGCCAGAACGATGACTATCAATCATGCATCTCCCTGCACGTTAACTGCCCAAATGTATTATGCTGTGGACCACTAATTGTGCCATGGAACAAGTATGATTCTCATGGAGGTGTGAATTAAATGGCATGTACATAGTAAACCATTAAATGTATACTGATCATTGCATGTGATTTCAGAAACATGAAGGGGACTGGATGCAGTCTGAATGGGCTCTAGGTCTGTGTTCTGGCTGGGGGTTTTTGCTTCAATTCACATTCAGCCATCATGACTACGTTGTGCGATATTATGTGAGTCTGGCTACTTCAGTCTAACTTCAATATCTACATTATCTGTCTTCACTGCTGCAATGGCATGTGTACTTGCTTTGCTGTCCTGTGTTCCCACAGGTTTTTTGGTTGTCTATCTGTGTTCTTGCTGGTTGTTCAGTTCACTACTGCCTGGCCCACCTGGTCATTGGTTTTTATGGAATGAAATCCCCATGAAATGTTGCATAATTCATGGCTATGTATGCTATCATCAGCTCATTGTTGCACTCAGGGCTTTCTTAAAGTATGAAGAATGGACAAGGGAGTTATCATGCAACAGGAACTAATGTATTAGCAGTTCATCACAGTATCTCTGAGCTAGAAGAAATGTAACCTCCCAGCTGTTCTGTAATGCATGCCAAACTCCTTCATCCAATACTATCAGTGACAGTGCAGAGGAGAGATAGTAGACTAGCAGAGTTGAGCCTGTGCTTGAACAACTCCCTATCTAATGAACAAATACAAGATAGTTTACTCAGAATTTTATTGGAAGTGACATTGTACATGCTATACTTTCATCTCTCTGGCTTGATGCTCACAGAAAGCGAAAGGCTGGCTGATCTCTTAATGGATGTTTGCCCATTTCCTCTTGGCAAGCTCAAAAAATGCACAAGCCTATATCAAAATCATGTTCTGTATTGACCCAGATTCCAAGTCCTATATATCTATATATATAGGTAATTGGTCTTTATGTCAGTTTTGACCATGTGAATGATCCTATTTGGTGATTGCCAAACACTCACATGAGCCTTACAATGGGAAAAAACAGGCATTGTCTGTCATTATCCTGGGAAAGTCCAGCCTTTTTACCATTGCTTCTTAGGCTGGTGAGACATTTGCCCTTATCTTCGGCCAATGGGACACTCTTTCAGTCCAGTCTTCCCTGTGGTACTGCAGGAGACTCCCAGAAACACTAAATGTTCTTATCCTGCTCAACAACATTGCCTGATGTGCTTGATGGGTTGTTGGCCAGCAGCCTAGGGAAGGTGGAAGGATTAAGAAGCTATGGTGCATGGAGATGAATGTACAAACATTCATTCCAGGTGAGTCTTTGATCATATATTGCATGAAAATAACTACTGATTAAGATGTCCAGCCAGAGTGCACTATTTCTTCTTCAAAAAAAAACTTGTTTATAAGTTGCATCCGGGTTTTGTGCTCTCACTACAGACCCCTTCCCTACGAACTGTCTCTGCTTGTCCACTTGTCCTTCCTGTCTGTACAATGCCTCGACTCCTGTGAGTTGCAGCTGCCCAAGTCAGTAGAATGGACCACAGGATGCCCAGAGCCCAAGTCATCACTTGCTTGATTGCCCATTTGGAAGAAGCAGCGGCGAAATCTGTCAAACTAGTCATGTTCCCAGAAACCACCTTCGCTACATTCTTCCCTCAATACCTCATTACGGATGAGAAGGAGCTTGATTCCTACTTTGAGGTCAAGGATGCCAAAATCAGGATCGTTAACTCAGCTAATGTGAAGCCTTTTTTCGATAAAGCAGCAAAAATGGGGGTTGACATCATCATCAGATATGGAGAAAAGAATTCTGAGGGTACATCATACAACACTGCTAGCTACGTCTCCAGTGGTAGGGTTGTATTGAAGTATGGTTCATCTACCAGGATGTTTTGGTCAGTAAATCGTATGATCCATGATATGGGGAACTGACTGTGTCTTTGAACTAGAGCCCTTCAAAGATCACTCTGACACAACTAATCAGCTTGAGAAGAGATATCTCAGTCCGAGTTCTGAGCTTTCTGGGCACCTGTTCTTCAACATGAACTATCATTTTGTCATGTCATGTTGGCACTTCAGCTTTTCACAGAAATCAGAGAGAAGGAAATAACACTCAGTGGAGGGCAAAGAGTGAGAATCGCCCTGGCCCAGGCCATGTATTGGGAAGCTAAGGTCTGCATTGTCTTAATTGTACAGTCTTTTTCTGACAACATTATCCCATTTCTAGTGTATTCTCCTTGATGATCTGTAGGTCTTCATTTGCTTGTATGATCTAGTTAAGCCTAATAACCTCTTTTCAGGCTTGCAGCAGTGGATATGCACACTGTACAGCATCTTGTGGAAAACTGCTTGTCTGGAAGCTTTGTGAAGGGTCATACTATCATTCTAGTAACACATCAAATAGGTCTTTGCCTTCCAATCACTTCCTATATCATGGAGCTATCTCATGGGAAAATCCTGCAGAAGGGATCTGTTGAGCAATTCAAAGATCAGGGTGTTTTGCACAAAGTCATTGATACAGATGACCAGCCATTTGCTTCTGATGACAACTCAGAACCATCTGTGACAACAGCCATGAACAAAGCAATGAACTCAATAACAATTCTGAGTCCCGTAAACCTCAGCTCAAGTCTGGAAGTGGGAAACTTATCCAAGTGGAAGCTCAAGCCAAAGGCCATGTCTCCTGGAGGACATACTTGACTTACATCTGAGCAGCAGGCATAATTTCTTGGATAATAATGGTTTCCCTCATGCTCCTGATTCACTCCATCAATATCAGCAATCAAGTTTTCCTCTCAGCATGGGGAGAAGTGTATGAAGACCACAGCACCTTGACTGCATTCATAACCCATGTCATAACGTCCAGCTTGAAATACCTTTGGTGTGGACTCCCCTCTCCAGACACTGATGTAAAGCCTTGGCTTATGGTATATTTGTATATCTCAATGGCCAGAGCAATTTCTGTCATCTCCTACATCTCCCTAGGTTACTATGTGAGCTTACAAGCATCCCGCTCGCTCTTCATATCACTTCTCCACCAAATCACATGTGCCCTATCCCGCTTCTTTGATACCATGCCCATAGGCCAAATACTGAATCAATTCACCAGCGATATTAACAATATCAATGGAGCTTTACAAAATTCCGTGAGGCAATGCCTCTTGGGGATCCTTAACTTTGTGGCATTGTTCTTGGTTATCCTTGTGGTCATCTTGACATTTGCACCCTTTGTATTGTTCATCACTTGGTTGTACATGCGCTTAGTGCTGTCATATAGCAGGGCATCCCATGACCTCAGGAGACTGGAGTCTGTGTCGCTCTTGCATGCTTTTGCAGGGTTCAATGAATGTCTGAGAGGGATAGTAGTAAGTGGGTGGCTCAGATGGAGATACAACTGTAAGTACCTGCTATTGGTATTTGTCTAGGAGCTTATTCTCTCCTTAGGTTAGGATCTGTTGTTGTCTTTGCCACAACCATCTTTGCATCACGCATGGGAGTACAAAGTGGAGCTGCTGTCATTGTCATAGTCCAATCTGGAATCTTTGCCAAAGCTAGTCAACAGCTCATCAGGTATGGTGATCACATGACTGTTGTGAGTTCTACAGTGCTGATCACTCCTTCATAGAGTTGCAGCACAGTTGGAATTAGACTTTAACAGCATGTTTACCACCAAGTCTGAGCAAGTGAGGCCAATGTTAGCATCAGATTTTTGTCCTGAGATGATGTATTTCCATCCCACAAGCTGGGACTATGCTATGTCAAGCTTTTCAATAAAATTCAAGTTGTTGTGGCTGTGGAATTTTTCCCTGAGGCAATGTATCAATTTCCTGTGAGTTGGGTCATGCATCACTGACACTTCAAGTCTATTTACTGAGATCTGCACTGCCATAGGGGAGCCTCTCCATCCCAGTACGATTTATCATCATCCCGCAAGCTGGGACCACGCTACCTCAGACTTCAATAAAGTCTCAGTCATCATGGGTGTGGAATTTTGCCCTGGGGCAACATGTCAACTTCCTGCAAGATGGGCTGTCCATTGTCGACAGTTCAAGTCTGTTTCTTGAGGTCTGCACTGCTGTGGGGGAGTATTTTCATCCCAAGACAACATTTCCTGGACCATATCAAATGTTTTTTTAATCAAATCTTAGTCATGAGATAGGTAAATTACGATATTGGTGGATGCTAAGCTTGAAATTGAAGAACTTGTACAGCAGCAGTAGTGTATGGAGTTCAAACAGTGATATATGTACAGTCATGCACATGCAACGCGTCTATGGTCACTCAAAGTGGAGTGGCAAATACTAGTATGTTCAAACACAGCAGTGCTGACTTGATCCTTGTTCTACCACCAAATATTACTATCTGTCTATACCATAGCTTGTTAATGAATGCTCCGAGGTATGAATCAAGGTCCAAGAGCTCATGCAAGCTACTACCTCAGACATGAATCCAAGAACTGAAGGTAAGTTCTTACTTAGGTCTACTCATATGACTCAATTCACAGTGGGGACTTTGTCTTTATTCAAAAATTCTCTGCATCAGGAAAAACCCATTTGCTACATACTTGCCACCCAGGTATACATAGTGTATGTAGCTTTAGTAGCTGTGGTAGCAGGTGTGCAGTGGTACATAGTAGTATATAGCATCCAGTATATGCCACTGGTAGCTACATACAGACCAGTATACTTGATAACTACCAAACACTATAACATTGGTCAGTATCAGAGCTTTTCTTGTGTCCAGTACAGTTGATTATACTCTAGAAAGATAACTTTGGACTGACTAAGATTTGAAGTTATATCAAAGGGTGAAGCAGAAATAAGGAAATGTAACAATGAATAAAGTTATTTGAAATATTGTCTATATTGTGAGATGCTTCAGACAGTTACAATAGCAGTGGAGAGGGTAGGCTGACAACAAGCATTGGAATGTTGTGAAGTCCATTTTAAACTCCGACTCAAAGTCTATTTGCATCACATGCAATACAAACAAGATTACGCCATTGGGTTCTGATCAAATCTAACCACCTTTTCTTCCTTTCCCCCATCTCTGCCCACTGTTCATCCACTCCTCCACTCTTTGTTGATCGTTCCATCCTCATTTTGCTTACTGGTATATAACTAGCTAACTAGCTGTCTTATCTCTAATGGTCCTTGCTGCACTTCATGTGTCCTTAAATTCACAGGACTGTTGGGCTGCTGGTGACCAGTGGTGAGTGCCTATCTTGTAACACCATGCCTTCATACTGATTTGTCTCGCTCTGTTTGTAGGAGTTTTATATCATAGATGCCCTGGACCTGAATGTATGTAGTTTGCATTGTTTTAATGCTCATTGCTTACTGTGCACTTAGGATCTGGAATGAGCAGTGAGGCATGGGGTGTAATGATGTCAAAGACCTCTATGTGTGACAGTCATTGCTACTCTGCTTTTCCATGTTTTGTTTGTCTCCCCTGAAAGCTCAGTGGTCAATTATAAGTGGTATTATCTTCATCAGTGATTAGGCATACTGATCTTTTTATACAGAGATAAAATACTGGGGTAAAAGCAGAGCAGGTAGTGACTGGTGATCTCGATGATGAAGAGGAAGAAACTTGGGGGTTACGGGTAGATCTTGAGGGAAGACCCAGAGAAATGGATGGTGAAGATAATCATGACACAGACTGATAGCATGGGGACGGAATAATAATGTGTACTATCTATTATTATTGGAATAAAACCTTTTTGCTAGCCCATGCCGAGAACTGCTGTACAATTTATAGATTGAATGTATATCTATCATAGTACTACAGAAAGGAATGGTTGTACTACTGTTGTGAAACCAAAGTACTATGGTAGCAATACATATGTCTCAGTCATAGCTACCTCAGCTACCAGAAGGTATATTCATTTAACAGCAGGCTACATACTAGTACCTAAATGGGGGGTGTGCTACCAAGGTACCAGAGCTACATACCCACTGTAGCTGCACATATCACATTGACATTTTCCTGATGTGTTACAATAGCATACTATAAAAATGGTGCTGAGACTATTCTATTGACAGTCTATTTTTTTGGTTTTGATTATCTTTTTGTTTTATTTTTATTTATGTTGAGCTTCAGCCTGAGGGAAGGAAAAAAGCTATAGGACTTGGTTGTGCCATGCAGATGTGATGGCCCACACCCACTAGCCCCTCCATCTCTCTGTCACCACCCTCTTGCAAATATTCAAGATATCAGGGCATGGCATGCATTGGCATCAGCACACATGAAGGATAAGCTGGTCCTTCTAAAATCAATAGATAGTTGTACTGTGGATCTCTTCAGCTCGGCAGTCCTTCTCTAGCATTTTGAGATGTGTATGAGTTCCAATTTTGATGGAGGAAATGTATGTTTTCCCCTTCTTAGTTCTTTTCATTGCTCTCACCAAGGTTCCTGTGCTAGCAGGACATGCACATTGACTTTTGATGTGATTTTTACTGCCACAGATGAGGATACTCCCACATCCGTCCAGTTTTGCGGTCTCATCACAAGAGCACCAAACATCTGTTCTATGGTTATGAGCCCATTTATACAAAACATTCTCAGCTCTTCCGACATGTTCCACTATTGTAGAGAAAGTGAAGTCAACTCTCAGTATCAATATTCCTTCCTCAGATTTTTCGACACATATAAGAAATTACTTGATTACAATGACTCAAATCTCAATGTTTGACTTTCTGATGTCAGACTTGCAACTACATTTGTGCAGAAGAGGGAAGTAATCATGGTCACATCACTTTTGTGTTTATCACTGGATACTAGTGCGACTTTTCAGAATGTTGTTATGGATATCAGGTGTATGTCATTAATGAACACTTACTGACTATCACCACACTAACCATCACATAGGATATAGAAATTTCTTGGATTTTCTTTTCCTTTCTTTCCTCTTCTTTTGACAGCTTTCTAGTAGATTCTCTCTAGTTTACAAACTTCCAGAATGTTCAGTTTGTAGAGTACTTATATCTTGTTGAGTAGTACACCAGAAGGCACCTAATTTTACTATCTTGTATCCACTCCCTAAGTGTGAACTTAAGTGACGAAGACGGTTATGCCTAGCGCTTGCCAATCATCTCGCTTACCGACTACGCCAAGTGCTTTTCGGAACCTTTAGCCACACCTAGCGCTTGCTAACCCTTAGGTCGGATCCTTCTTGGTAAAACAAACTCTTATTCATTAAATAGCTCATCTACTACATACATCCTTTGCTATGTACTTCGAACTCGCTAGTACTTCGAAAGTAGGCATATTCTTAACAAATGTATGCAAAGTATACCGAGAGGAATAGCTGCCCGCTCATGGTTTTTCCTCTACTAGACCTTTCGGGAGACCATTGTTTACCTTCATCTATCTATCGCTGGAATTTTCACTCAACCGAAGTGATTGCCCGCTAATCTACCACTCCCTCTCTGGATACTACACCATTTGCTACGTTGGTTTTACCTTGATCTGTTGTCAAGTAAAACAGCCACATCCAAGGCTGGTTCACATGCTCTATGGCTTTCGCTTCCTGGTTCCATTGGCCACAAAATCCTCGCATGGCTCTGGCATAATGGGCCACTTTGACAATACATCCATTTCTCGATTCCAGCTCATCTATGGCCATGGTTGCCCTGGGCTATGGCCTGGCCGATACGGTGTCCTTGTATACGACCTACTATGTGCATACTTTTTGTAACCGTCATCTCGCTCTTCACACTAGTACCTTCTCATGTATTTAATGCTATTTATAATCTATTATGTGGGTATTGAACAATGCACAGGATCTTCAAGAGAATCATGTGGTACTGAAGTCGAATTATATTCGATACGCCAATACCTCAGTCACAACTTGCTCCCGATGAGTGACAAGAAGTATATTTGGGCCCCAGCATCCCATTTGGCTGCTTCCCTTGACACCCTTCAGCAGCACCGATTATCCTCCTATGTAAAAGCTAGCATTATGGATCGCTTCTTGTATTCCTGGCGACCTTGGAATTCAAAGCGGGCTCTCCACACAAGATGGAAGTCATGATTCTTGAGATTTTTATACCAGAGTGCACCGCTCATGGTAATTATTGATTTACCAGAGTTTTAGTACGTATCTCGCCATATTTTGGTCAACGTCTGGTAAACTCACAAAGTTGTAGGAAATTTCAGGAAATTTCAACAGCGACAAGAATTTTCTTAGGATATTCCTTGTTAAAGTGTGTCCTTGGCATTTCATGGCTTGCTCTGTGACCCGATGCTGGTCAAAATTCTCAAGTCATCTATATGTATCAGCATTTCCTGGAATTCTCACTTTCCTGTCTATCTCTCGAACTTCTGAGGCGTAATCATCTCCCAATTCCGACGATTTCGTACCCATGTGTATCAAAGATCGCTGTAACCTTTTCGAATATCACCAAGAGAAGCCTCTCCACAACATTAGCACGTACTTTGCTTGCTGTACATTTCGCTGTTCTGGGTTGTTACATAGCCTCTGGGGGAGCGATCTTCTGTGTCGCCTAGAAGATGTACCGCAGTGAGTATTTCCTGTCCCTTTAAGAGTTATCATAGTTGCATGTTGATCGCTTACCGAGAAGCAGACAAGACGAGAACATGCATATAGTCAGGCTGTCTTATATCTCTGTTCATGTAAGATGTCCAAGGGTGCAGAAACTCGGCTTCGAGGTACTATCATAGGTACGCTTGTCGTAAAGTGCTTCATCACTGCCTGTGAACCGATTCTTGTTTCAACAAACCTTGAGTTGGTATACATGATTCCAAGTATTACGGCTATGTAACACTAGTCACCGCATCTTACGACACCAAACCAAGTCTCTGCTAGACACATACATTCCTAGCTCTTTCACTGGCCAAACGTTAACTCTGCCCTCTTTGCAGAACATCCCGATCTATGAGAGTCCTAGTCCTCGCCTCGATTACCGTGAATGAAGACATTTCCATCTCATGCTGTCCTTCAGCTCGAATCAAATTGGTGTCTTAATCATGTACCTGACGGTCAGGTTCAGTGCTACGGAGTCTCTTTTAAGATAAATACATAAGATTATGCTCCAACATATGAATCTCGATCTGCTGAAAGGCACGTTCTCCTTTCAAGTGAGAAAATCGCGAATAAGCTGACGTTTACACTCCATCCCCAGAGTCTCAGATGTTATCAATGGACGTACTATTCCCTGCCTCCGAACATAAAGACAATCCAGTCTGGAGCATTAGTGTCCCTGAAGCTCTATGCAACAGTCCATTTTAAATATGGAAAATGCCGGCTGGGGTCTCGCCGCCGTATTCCTTGTCCATTGTCTTTCCACATTGTTTTCTTCTTTAGTTTCAAGTCCAGGGGCTAGTCCCATAAAGCTTTCGAGTACTCCCTGCGCTTTAATATCCCCCACCAGAGCCATATGTGAGAACTTTGATATCCTTCCCGACTACGTTCTATCCAATGACTGACCACTTTGTATTCTCAGCATGATGTCAACCAAACAGTCTACTACCGCTTTCCTCCGTGATTTGCTGGAAAAATATAGTTGGGTATCGACATCCAGTCATTCTCCAGAGCTCGTCACACTAGTGACCACCAACGCAATACCAACCACCTTCCAAGCTGCTCAGTTGAAGGGATGCATCTATGAACTCGACGCTCCCATCATTGAGATCCTGAATGAGATTGACCTACTCCGAAACGCGGCTGCATCTCTAGATGCGAACATGATCCGGCTCAAAGATATCAGGCGCGATTACCGTGCGGCATTATCCCCCATCCGTCGCCTACCCTCCGAAATCCTCATCGAGATCCTACGCCATACACCCAAAGAGCAGACGCCACAGACTACCAAGGAGCACTACCACGTCTTTGGATTCAATGTGTTCAAGATCAGCGAGGAGCCATGCCAGCTTGGTCAGGTATGCAGCTCCTGGAGAAATGCAGTCGAGTTCCTCTGTCCTGAGATGTGGTCAACGCTGGAGATCGCTTGGAGGCATAAGCTCTCGAAGGAAAAGGATTGTTTGATTCCAGCTCCCAAGAAGGACATGCCGGCTCTTCTCAATCGCGCGCTAGAATGTAGCCAGAACCATCCACTTGATTTTTTTTTCAAATGTCGAGGATTCCATGTGCACCCCTCCAAGCAGGATGATGAACCAGAAGAGATGAGCCAGTGCTTTGACCTTCTCTTAAGGCACTCCAAGCGTTGGGGATCCACTGAACTCGCTATTGTACCTTCCTTCCTATCTCGTCTCTCTCTTATACGAGGAAGAGTCGAGCGCGTTGAGGATGTGTACTTGATGTGTGCACCAAATGACATGCCTGGAACTATCGATGCGTTGGAAATCGCACCCAACCTAAAAACCCTCGATCTGACGGGAATGAATGCACACGCTCGCATTCCGTTCCCTACGGAGAATCTTATCTCGTTTTCAGATACAGCTCTTCTTGCAGACCAGCCTACGGTACCAAGGTACCTGGAAATCATCGCATCGGCGCCTAATCTTTCGGATTTCTCGTACCGTCAATACGGCGTCATCCCTCGATCAACCGATCCGTATCGTCCTCAGATCGTGCATCGATCGCTTTGGACGCTTTCAGCGTCATTTGGAGGGTTGCTTCGTAGCCTAGTGCTGCCAGCCTTGACGGAGATGACTTTGGCATCTGTCAAACATCACGACGATTTCATAGAATGCCCGAGAGACGTGCTCTTCCAACTTCAAGCTTTGGTCATTCGCTCCCAATGTTCTCTGACAGCACTTAGCTTCATCGATGCAACAATGGACGAAAATTTGCTTCCCATACTCCAATTATCTCCCCGGCTGGTCTCGCTCTCCTTTAAGGATAAGCTGTGGTCAAGGGACTCAGTTGCGACCATGGAATCGCTTATCATCAAAATGACGGAGGCTATTCATGTCGGAGACTCTCTCCATCATATGCTGATTCCCTGTTTAGAGTAGCTCGAGATCGTGCTTCAAAACGTCGAATTTGACATAATAAGCTATCTCGACGTCAGTTTCATGGAGATGGTTGTTTCGAGGAGGGATTCCCCCGCTTCGCAGATGCTTGAGAGCCTCCGAATTGTGGTCGAAGGAGGAGACTTTACAGTTCCATTCAATAATAACGATGGCCTAAACGAGCTGAACCGTTTAGGGGAAGGTGGATTGGATTTTCACCTGGACCTATACGACTGGGATCAGCAAGTATTGCAAGCGAAACGGCTTCCCTTTGACCCTGATCTTTATTGAATGCGTTTTAGCAATCGTGTACATATTATCCTGAACAGAACGTACCATCTTGTCAGTATGAGTTACTCTATAATACTACTTAGAAACCTCGTACGAAACACATGTTAACGTGAGATCAAAGGAAAACGGAAGACATATACGATGACAACCTTATGTTTTTATCTCTCAGGAGCCTCCCAACAGGGTGCTATTCCAATCTTGACGACGTGTCGTGGATCATGGCGTACTTCTTAATGAGGCTTGCTAGTTCTCCAGCTGTGGTAACTGTCGGCCTTTGTACCGAAGTAGAAGCAATCGCCGTGTTACTGGGTAAACAGGCTGATGAACAATCGGCGAGGCCCTGTGAGAATCCTCGAGTAGGTGGTTCGCAAGTGTGAGGTTGGTAGAATACACCTTTTCAACCACGATCTAACCCGAGTTTTCACAACTTGGTGGCTTCGCTGGGTTACTGAATCAAACCGCGTGCCAGATTTCCGGAGACTACAGTTGCGATACCTAGGGAATAGCGCGAAGACGGATTGATTGAAGGCTTTATATCGTTAAAGACTTTTCATAGAGGCTTTTGCTAGACGAGTCTGAACAATACGCAAAGTTTCTCCAGTAGCATCCGCTTATGCACTCTAGAAAACTTCGGCAGGGCCCTTCAATCGTAAACAGCCATATAACGATCCTAATAACAGCTGTCGTCACGAAGAACGAAGGTCTTCGACGAAGGGAACGTACTAATCAGACGATAAATTCTTCTTCATCCAGTCTTTCAAATCATCCTTCTCTCGCGAGTTGACAGTACGTCCCAGCCCCTCATAGACATGATACGAAATAGCTCCAACATCATTCGTGTTCTTCTGAACCGTGAGTCCCGCCGCCTTCAGCGCATCGACACACTTCCCATTCGTCTCAATAGTCATAATCTCGTCGTCCATCCCATGCCCGATGAAGATGGGGACGCCCTTTGCGTCACTTGTCTGCATGCTCTATGCTCAGTCAGATGAGTCAAACAAAGCTCTTACAGCAAGCGCACCTCAGCCAGCTTCTCTGGGAGTAGCATCCTTCCGCTCAGCATAACAACACCAGAAATCTTCAGGTCTGGACGGGTGACGGTGATGAAAAGAGACATATCAGCACCCTGGCTGAATCCGGCGAGTACGACTCTCTGAGTCCCGTCTTCCTGTTCTTGACGGACGAGGCGCGATAGTGTTTCAACAGATTGTAAAATCCCTTCCTCGTCGTCTGGTCCCGACCGGCTGTCGTACCTTCGGAAACTCGTAAATCCAGGAAGTTCATCTGGTAGCCAAATACTTACCACGCCGGTACAACTCTTCCACCGAACCGCGTGCATGGTTGGAGTGAACTAAGACTTCATTAGTATTCAAAAGCAACCAACGCGAGGGAACGTACGCCTGAGGCATCACCCACTTGACATGATTCAATCCGGGATCAGTGGCAAGCTCTTGTGCGAGAACTTTCATCTCGTTCGCGTTGCCTCCTAGTCCCTAAGAGTTATTACATTCAACAGGACTCGTTGCGAAAAGGAGAGCAGCCGTAAATACATGGATAAGAATCACTGTAACACTCGAGCTCGACTTCGCTGCGATCGTAAGGCATTCGGGTTGCTGAGACAGATCTGTATTAGCTATTGGTTAGAATCAGCATCGAAATAGGACGGATAAGGGACTCACCCATGGGAATAGACAGAACGGTGGTGGTGGCTAGTGGACAACACGAATTAGATCACATGATGACGAGGCTGGTATTTTTACTGTTATGCCCAAGCCTTTGAAGTCGTAAAATTACAATGTCATTGGCATGAACAGCGCAGAACAAAACATGATCTACAACTACAACAACGCCACCATATGAAATTATTACTGCTAAACCTTAGGCCCATGTACTCGGTCTACGAGAATCATTTAGCGTCACACACACCTGCGCAAATCAAAAAGCAAAAACTTACCCAAAGAACGAGCCATCGACCACAGTCAAAAGGGGCGTACCAGCGCTATCCGCATTTGAAAACGGTACCGTATTTCCCCACCATTTCTGCACAGTATTTATGCCGATGTTCCCATTCATCGGATACTGCAGACAGAAGAAGATCATCACAGCCGACACTGCGACACCCGAATCCATGGCCGCCGAGAGGACGTAGTTATACTTCGTCCACCACGAGAAATGGCGCCGACGGATAACGTATTGGAAGATAAAGCCAACGATAGCCCAGGGGACGTAGTTAACGGCACTAGCAGGAGGGATGGCGCCTGTTCCGCTGAAGATGACAGGGAAACTAGAGGCAAGTCATCAGATGTTGTCTAAAAGAATAGGTGGAGGAACAGGGACGTACTTGACATAGCGAATGATGCTATTCGGCCACTTCCAGCTGATCAGGTAACTGATAACTGGGCAGGCGAACCCAATGAGGAAGAAGAATACCAGGGCTATCATAAAATTAAGCAAAGGCACTGTGGCCCAAGTGCGGGGACACGCACCATAGTATACCTGTCCCTGAGAGAACTGCCTCGCTGGTCCAATAACACCCCAGATAATACTGGCGGTGCCAAATACCTCCGTCGACGGACAGATAAAGCCATCCTTCTGCGCAGGATCACAAAGGTTCTCGATATTGGTAAACATCCACGCTTGTACGCCGAGCTGGGTGGTACCAGCTATAACCGTCGCGACGACTTGAGCCCAGAACATAGACCGCGGGGGAACCTTCATGTAATGGCCCAGCTTAAAGTCAGACGTGAAAGTTAGAGCTGCCGACGGCTGTTAGTAGACGGCTAAAAGTCTAAATGTAGCGCATACCTTGAGCCATAGTGATGTAACCCCACGTCTTGAACATCATCATTGCAACAGGGCGGCCGGGCAGCGCGTATCCAATGATCAACTCCGTGACGACGTTCAATCCCACTTGCTGATTCGTGATGGCCTGGATCATTCCGATGGGAATGACATAGACGAAGGAGATAACCAAAGCGAGAATAAAGTATTGCCTGCAGATATATCAGCATCAAGACGGAGATGAAGAAAGAGAACCCAACATACACCGGGAACTTGGTATCCCAGACCTCAATTGAGATGACGCCAAATGCGAACATGGCCACTAGAACGCACGTCAGCATGGCGACTTCAATCACGGGGGAGACTCACAGAATATGATCGCGTACCACCATTCCGGAACTTGAGGGTATTGCGACATAAGACGCGCGTGAATATCAGGTTGTTCGTTCATCGCCCGGCGTGCTTGTGTCCAGATCTGCTTTCGGAAATAGAGGCTGTTTCCAGCTAGTCAGACCCGGAGATAACGGTGGATTGACAGAGATTAACGTACAAGGCATGCGTAATAGTGGCAGTGATACTGGCGAATGACAGCCCGTAGGAGATGGCGAACGTCGTCGAGATGAACAAAGGGCTGTACGCCTTGTACGCCGCCTCGTTGAAGGTGGCGTCCGGGTTCACGATCTTGGTCACGTCGTAGGTAGCACCAAAGTGATCATACGATCCTCGCGATGAGATCCTGCCGGGGAAAATCAGTTCACGTAAGGAAAGAACGGCCGGGACAGATTGAATACTCACGGCATATATTTGCTATCCCATGCGTTCGAGTACTAAGACATGTGGATCAATCGGATCATGCGCCAAAAACAGTATAGAAGAAATCCATACATAGAGCGCCGGAGTGAGGATCCCTATAAATAGACCTCATCAGCGTACGGAAATAGAACGGGAGGCAGACGATACGCACAGAAAAATGCCACGAATCCGGCAAAGATGTTAGCTTCAGCCCACCATGGCGTGGCAAGCGGAGACCCAATATATGCGATCTAAAAAAAACCGTAGTTTGAACACATGCGATAACCCTACAAACCCGCAAACACAGACCTGGGCCCAATCAAACGTGATGAGACTCATACCCATCCCGTGCACGTATCCAAACATCTGGTTCACTGGCACATTATCAGGCGCGATCCAGCATACCCAAGAGAAGTAGCTGAGGGCTTGGAACAAGTACCCAGGCAAAAAGTACCACGAGAAAGAACCGAGGAAGGCGTAGAGGAAGAATCTCTCTCGGCTGACACCCCCGCGGTTACCGATACCTGCGTATGTCTGCGCATGCAAGGTGTTGAACAACGCACAGGTGACCAGGTTCGTCGGCCAAACTGTATTGAATCAGACGGAAGTTCGAAGGTAAACAGAAAGATGCCGCATACTCATCGAAGGTGGCTGCACGAGGAAGCGACGGGCGATTCCTCCGATGGAGAAGCCGATAAGTTGTGTGGACATCACCACCATCCATTGGTCTACGCAACCAACGTCAGAAAACGCATACGAACGTTAAGACAATACAGTCTTACACCCGAAGTTGTAGGTTTGGTTATAATAAACCCTTTGGACAGCGACGATATCAGTGGCGTAGGCACTCCCAGAACCAACTGAAGCCATGATCGTAACCAACACCTGTCATTCCAGCATTAACGAAAATCCCCAAATTAGATCGTCAACGTACGTGTTCTTTAATACTAAACGGCCCGGGATTCAAAGACAGGCCGAAAATCTTCCAGTTGGGAACGATCCTCGCCCATGTCCTACCGATAGGAAAGACGAGCAGCTGCGCAACGATGCCAGTAACCGTGACGGACGGATAGCGGAAGAAAAAGAATTGGTTGAGACCCTGGATGAAGAAAAGGTTGCTTCAGAAACGTCGAACAGAAACAAGGGCCGTAATAGAAGTACCGGGATGATAATGGCCCAGATCAAGCCAAGGACCCACGACCGCAGTGTCGACGCAGGAATCGACGGGTCATCAGTGTTTGCCACCGCAGAACGGACCTCCGGGTACGGAGAGTCGTCCTCTACACGACGGAGTTGGTCAGAGTCTTATCGACAACGGATAAGTCAGCTACGCACCCAACAATCCTGCAATGGCGGCGTCCTTGTCGATATTGGGATCATCAAAGTCTGGCAGTGCGACAGCCTCGAGAGCCTCAAAGTCGGTGGGAAGTGCCTTTTCCGCATCGCTAGAGGGCTTGCTATGATGCTTTTCAGCCATGGTGGGGGTGTAAGAACGCCTGGGAGAAAGCCGTTGAATCGCAGACCATTTTTGTACTCACGGAGAGATGGGTCCATATGCCGTCGAAATGATAAGGAAAACGGTCTCGCCAGATTCGGAATCGGTAACTCACGCAGACCGCTCACTGGACCTGGGTATTATCGCACCGACGCTACCCAGCATATGGGCACGAAGAAGCCCACAGTATGGCTTCTCTCGGCACGTGTCGATAGATTTACCTCCGCAATTTGAGGCGCACGACATAGAGGTCTATTGCATATACTACGTTCTTCAATGCATGGCTGGGTGTCCCGGGATAGAAATGCGCATGCGATCAGGACGCATGGGGGGACCAAAGGGACACATGATCGTGGATGGATCAGTGACCATCGACCAGATAGCTTGCCCCAAGTGTAAGCTCCCGCCATATCTAACCTTCTCCGTGACATGAGACCTGATCTGTGCAAATTAAGCACGAGGTCGAGTAATTT
Source organism: Armillaria luteobubalina (assembly GCA_030435615.1). Taxonomy (NCBI): domain Eukaryota; kingdom Fungi; phylum Basidiomycota; class Agaricomycetes; order Agaricales; family Physalacriaceae; genus Armillaria; species Armillaria luteobubalina. The sequence goes on from JAUEPU010000139.1 coordinate 66,557, forward strand.
TGAATGTCACTCACGAATATGTAATAACCTTCACGGATGACCACTTGTCCATGTGCTGCTGTCATGTTTGCATACGCATTAGCAGCTCTGAGAGATTGACGGCACATATTGTGTCTGGCGATGTGAGTTACGATCGTGGCGCGGCCTTCCTCTAGGACGGTGGTTCCACGCCATGATAGATGCCAAGCCGCCGCCAAGGACTACTCGCAATCTCGGTCGATTATGATGTTCCTTCAGAGATTTTTGGACAGGCTTCATCTACGCAAACAGCCCCGAACCGACACGGTATGATACATCAATCAGAAGAGATGAAGAGGAGATAGTCTGCTTCGAGATAAAAGTAGCGACCAACTGGGTGCACCGGATTTCGCAGACACAGGCTCCGCCAAGCTCGATCCATGAATTCGGAAGTTTCTATACATGTGAACTTGTACCGGAATAACAGCGCGACACCACTCGATAATGGAGAAACTTCCATGTGGACATCATCTTGAATTTAGCGTCAGTACTAAAAATAGCAGATAATGTGTTTAGACACTCACGAAAGATAAGAACCTAGCACCGCTCTGGGTTACTCGGACTGTTTGATGTAGCCAAGATAGTTTTCGAGCGTCATAATATAAATGACATAGCCACATCGCGAGAGTGGCCAGGTCGGTGGTTGCAGACGTAAACACCAGAACTCCGCATAGCATGGATAAGATATTGCAGCCCTGCACAACGACAAACAGAATCGCGCGACGCTAGATCTCGGCAAAATTTCCTTCAAGCGCTTCGACTGGACAATACAGGCGAGACGTGGGTCGAGTTCACGAAATTCTATAAAACGAGGCCTCTCTGATGCTAACTCGGCGGACTGAAGTAAAAATAGTCGGTCAGAGATAAATGATAAATGTTGAGGGGGGCATACAGGTTCCGACATTATCCCTGTATTCCCACGTAGTGGAACCTAAAGATTCCACGAACTGTCGCATAGTTGGTTAATGGTGCAGTATACTTGATATGGGGCGTACCTGCGGATAAAGAACCGTAAGAGGCTGGCCTGAAAAACATATAGAGTTAATAGAATGAAGATAGCGCTATACAATTTATATTTAACCTACTGCGACCGCAATAACAAGTGAAAATGATGATAACTGGACTAACACGAAGTTCCGGGTCGCCTCGCAGGAACAAGGCATCGAAACACACGCCACCTCCCTCGAAGATCTAGGGCATGGAACAGGAAGGCGACATTTCGAATGGGTCTATATACTAATCAGCTTCTCATTCAAACGCTTCCATTCCAAGGGCTTACCGTTCACAGGCATCTGTCGCGCTAGACTGGTAGTTCCATACCCTTAGCCACTAAGTGTGGTGACGACACTGACCCCAAACCGAAAAGAGACGCCTGGCGACGCCGATGACGATCAGGCAATCCTTCTGGACGTAATTCGAATGTCGCTGGAGGCCACGCCAGATGAAGTATCGCTACAGCTAGATCGGAATCAGCGCGAGGTGCGGAGCGAAGCAGATGTGAATCTTACCAGGTAAAATTGGAGCTCTCTCGACGAGCGAAAGGAAACGTGAAGTGGATGTTGAGGGGATAAGGTCAGAACGTGGTGCGCCATCCGGTCTTTTGACGATACGTCAGCGAGCCACGCTCTGCTGTGTATTCCAGTGAGTGCTGACGAAAAAAAAAGATAAACTTACCTTATCGATATATAGCTTCTGTCAGGTACGCCACTAAGACCGCCACACACGCAACCGCCCACGGAAAATGGACGAACAAAGGGCAAGGTCAGGCCTGGAGTCAAGGGCTGGCAGAGAGCAAAGGACGACGTGGACATGCTGTGAGAGATGGGACTGAGAGTGTGAGATGCACCCTCCTCGGAACGAGCCTCCGACACGACGTTCAGGGCGAGAAATCTTGATGTATGCGCTCAGTAACGCGCTGGATTACTACAACGATGAGCCATAATCACTCACAGAGTCGATATTAGAAGCGGAGACAGCGATAATCGCAGCCTTGCAGAGAATATCGCTTATCGACCGCGCGCGCTATGATGGCTTTCTCGTGGTCAAAAAGTGGGGGAAAAGCGATAAGTGAGCTCCACATGTCAGAATAGCACATGGAAGGCAAAGAGAGAGAATGTAGGGGAGTAGCGAGGGTCACAGCGCCGGTTGTCGTCGTCGTAGGAAGGAAAGCCGCCGGTACACCACGGACCGCCAGAGAAGCGCGTGCATCACGTGGGGGAAATTAGGCGAGTCATTTTCCCACGTGTTCTAAATCATCACTTGTCAACTTCCCATTTGGTATGCTCAAAGAATTCGACCTTCCCCAGGAGCTCGTAGACCGTATTGTAGATGAGCTCGAAGATGACCGCATAACCCTCAAGAACCTCGTTCTAGTATCTCGTTCTTTCCGAGAGAGAGCCCGACACCACCTTCTCCGGGTATTCACCCTTCGGCAATATTCAGATCACGAACTCCACCTTATCTCTCACTTATTTTCCGAAGCCAGCCCCATCCCTCTCTCTGTCCGATCTCTCCGCATCCATCCGTTCAACCCATTGTTGAACGACATCCTACCTCTTTTGCGAAATGTCAGCCACGTCCACATACACACTGGCTTTGGGGAAGTCCTCCGATCCCCCGGCTTCGCCCAGGTCCTGTCAACTTACCCTCTGACAACCCTCCGTGTGGGAGAACACCGGGGCCTCCATCCAGCGACATCGACATCGACATCGATACACTACGGCGATTTTTTTCATTTCGTCAGATGCCTTCCCCAAAAGATCGAATACGTCTCCCTCATGTACGGTTATACCTGTAAACATCCCTCCGCCGGAGACATTTCCACAATCAAAGGACCCTCAGTTGGCACATTGAACCTTCGCTTTCATGGACGAAAGCTGCCCATCTTTCATCCTAACCAATCCGGCGTCACCATATTCTCCGCCATCGACCAACTATGCCTCTTGGACTCTAGCTTAGAAAGAATCCGCGCTATTGTCCGCTCTTTACGGCCGTTATCGGTGCAGAAACTCTGCATTTCTTTCCACGGCATTTGGAGTCAGTATTCATCACTACTCTCCGATCATGTCTAATATATCTCGCATAAACACAGACTTTACGTCACTAGACTGCTTCAGCGTACCTTCCTTATCCATCTTGATCAACGTGTTCACAGACGGAAGGCGTGCACTGAAACTCATCTTCATCAAGCTAGAATCCATGCCTGTAGAATGTTCGCTCAAGAATCTCCATATTGTCCTGATCTTCGGTCTCTCGGGTGCCTTCCTCCATCCCGATTCAGACTATCTATGGCAATACCTCGCCGAGGGTGCCCGTAGGATCGGCGGCTGCAAAATCACTATCACCAATGACGTTCCATTTTTGGGAAGCGAGCTGAGAAAATGGGATAGCATTGTTTTTCGAATGACGACGAAACTAAGGAGGCATTTCGTGCAGACAGGCTGCTCGCTGGACATGAGGGGGGTGTACTGCGAGGATCCTAGCGATCCTGCTGAACTTTTTGTTCATTAGTGCCATATATCGTTCCAAGATTTCCCTGTTGTCTTACGAAGCTACAACCCTCCTCTTCTCACTGCTAGTTATTTTACTAGCACATCACTCGGTTTGGCATTAGAATATGTAGATATGTATACAGTTCTCTGAACTCCGCATTTCCAAATACCAATACAATCCTCGTCTTCACACATCCAACGCCCAGCGCAGTCACTTCCCCATCAATGACCTCACCCAATCCTCCTTCTCCTTCCTCACCCACAAATCAAACCGCACTCCAAACTATCCCGGAAGCATCCCCGGTTCATAAGCGAACGCGTTCGAGTCAATCTTCTCAGTTGCCACAATATCAAACGCTCACAGAAGTAGCGCCGTATTAATGAACAACGACCTTTAAAGCCAAATGCTATTAATGTCCAAGGAACATAGACGCGCAAAAGAATCACCTGTTCGCGATATGTGATCCAGGGCAAACTCTGAACGATAATAAACTGTCAACCGACTTAAAGAACAGCGTCGTACACGAAAGAACCCCACCTTCGACCGAACCCATACACGAATTGTTTGATATCCTCCCTCGTGTGCCCATCAACGATCCATCTCTAAGGATCAAAATTCTCGGGGCTAGGAAAGAGATCAGGGGAACGAAAGATCGACCTAGTAACCACTCTTTTATTGGCGCGGCATGTTCACAATCCAGAGAACGGTGACATACCAGGTGATGAAATAATCGTCGCTCCTTTAGGGCTCACATAGCCTTGCTGTTTGGAAGAGCATTAGAGAAGGATGAGATACGAAGCTCGAAGAAACCAGCCCATATGATATCCTGAGACGCAACATGCACAATTTCTAGTAAATAATCAGCCCTTATGATGTACCCAGGCTGACTGACACGCATGTACCACTTGGAACCAATGGCCGCCTTTACGAACCTAATATCACTGCACATGTATGGACCTTCAGCGAAAGACACGTACCACCTAAAGCACTCGTAAACAAATGCCATAACCTGCAGCAGTCGCTCTCGATCCTCAAACTTCGGACCTATTCAAAACAACCATCAGAGAATGCTTAATTCAAGATCCCGAAATCACTGACATCTATCATGAGAAACGACTTCATCAATCTCTTCCTGTACAACCTTCGCTGCATCAGGAAAACAAGCAGCAGCCATGATGACGAACACCAACGCAGCCGCAGTCTACAAGACTTCGTATCAGTCAGTTAAAATGATAGAGGAACAAGCAACTGAACCATAGACGCTCCAGCATAAAACATCGAACCCGTAAGACACGCCGCCTGGTCAAACGACATCTTCTCGTTACCGAACAGATCCGTCGCAAAACATTCCGGAATGTCGTCACCACCCTCCTAAAACACGCTCATCAGCATCTCCCGAAAAAAAAAAAATCAATACGCCCACTATTCGCGTCTGAACACTCCCCAAATACCTACAACACAGCTCAATCGAATCCCGATGCCATCTCCTCAGCTCTGAAAGGTACCCAGGAAGCCACCGCAGAACAGGAAATGTATCGACGAGGTAGGCACCAGGCAGAATCACCACCCGAAACCTATTCCTATCTCGTATCATGTCCTGCAAATCAGGATCTTCAAGAGTCGTCGGTGTCCTTTTCCCATAGGTGAAGGTAAGGATCACACATGCCGCATATCTATCTAGGAAGTACTCAGTGTAGCCTAAGCGGAGAGCGAACAAAATACTCGCGTCTTCGTGTGTCGTGAAATTCCCCGGAGAGTCAAGGATATTCAGGATCATTCTCTTTGCATGATGTAGCTGGATAGGCTCATATGCAGCCACCTTGTTCGTCTTCAAGCGCGAGTGGAAAGCCATAAAAAAATATCGTTAGCCCAAGTTCTCTATCTCAAAGATAGAAGACTAGCCTAGCCTATTCAGAGCCCTCCATCTCGGTGTATCGTTCAGCAAGATAGACCTAAGGCCTCTCTAAAACGTATCCGAGGCGGCAATAGCCCTCCATCTATCAGACGTCTGTGTACCACCTTCTCCATCAATTCCACAGCAGCCTGAACAAGACAAGTCAAATACTAGCCTTAGCCACTCGCACGAATATGAACCCGCATCGTATCGGCTAACGACAACATACACCTTTCCAAACCGATTCAACGAATAAACCGGACCATACTCCTTCGTTCATTCTTCATACTTTAAGAAAGCCCTACAAGATTGAAGAATAAACAGACGATAGCAACCATAGCTTCAGATTAGGTACCGTTTTGTGGGGATCTCATTCCCTAACAACCAATAGCCAGGCGGGCCAGGCGGTAGCGAACTGAAAAACCAGCGAGAACGCAGATAGACAACCAAAATACCTGCGATGACACACAAAAGCAAAACAAGCAGCCACGACATTGTGGCGATGAGGAGATAACGTCCGAGATGTCGAAGATGACGCACAGACCAAAGCAGTCAGACACGCGTAAGATCGCACGATGCAGTCACGATGGCTCAACGTCAATCGAAACAAAGACCATCAGCCGGATTACGGTCCTAGAGCCCGTTTGGACTGTGGGTACACTCTGTTGACTGCTTCTGAAAGCACATGCAACGGTCAGTACGTATTGAACGGTATGCAATGTACATATCATTCAATTCGCACATTCGTAAGAATGATAGTCGTTCCGTGGTAGAGTTCGTGGTCCACAGTGTAATACATTCAGGCAGGTAACACCCAGGCAGATACGTGATTGCTAGTCGCCATCCTGGTAATGTTCCATCACGCGATACACGCCATCTCCACATCACGTCCAAATAGTCATTCGATATAGTAAGAACACGTCTCCTGTACACGATTCAGGTGGTATACAATCTCGTACTGATGCAAGATCACGCACATGCCGTCCAGCGAATGCAGAAGTAATATAAACAAAGATATCAATAAATTTCCATCACCTGGCGCTTATCCTGACAGAAGACTGGTGGGACAAGTACTCAGGTGGCGGACTCTCCTGGTTCGCACGATCGACCCACAACCGGAAGTGGCTGCCTAGCGAGTCGCTCTTCTCACGACCCAACCTTTCTCCATGCTCCGCCCGGATTCAGATTTGAAAGATCAAGTATCACTGCAGCCATGTTGGAATTAGTTCTAGTCAGGGGAGCGAATCAGAGTTGAATCCTACCAGGTAAAATCGGAGCTCTCTCGACGAGAAAAAGGAACCGTGAAGCGGGTGTTGAGGCCGCAAAGTCAGAACGTAGAGTGCCATCCGATCTTTCACGATACGTCAGCGAGTCACTATCTCCTGCATATTCCAGTGAGCGCCGATGAAAAAAAAAAGATAGAACTTACCTTACTGATATAGCTTTTGTCAAGTACCCATTAAGATCGCCGCATGCGCAATCACCTTCGCAAAATGGACGAACCACAGGATAGGGTCCGTCCTGGAGTCAAGAGAGGGCAGATGGCGAACGACGTCGTCGACAGGCTGGGAGAGTCGAGACTGGATGCGAGATGCATATCTTTTAGGACGAGCCTATGAGAGGGCGTTCCAGGCGAGAAACCTATAGCTACGTGTATGGAATCGGCAATATGCCGTTGACAGGGTATATTCTGCGCCGGCGACGTCTCGTCATAAATGTGCTGACTCCGCTGTGATGATTCCTCACTCTGATTCAAGCCAATAATGAACGAGCTCGAGGAACGAATGCTACACTGTCAAAGAGATCGGGAAACGAATTCAGTAGCAGGACATGTTGAGTACCTTTCTAGCCTCCCGTGCACCCCACGGCTATTCCAGGTAAGCTGTAATTTGCCACCAGTCTACATCCAATCTCCTTCCTTCAATACTGTATTCGAGGGCGACGAAACCAAAGCCAGAGCACTAACAGGCGAGATCAGAGACGAAAGGAAGATACGCTAATGAGCATACCTCGAGAGAACCGCGTCGATACCACCAAGTAGAGACGAGCACTGAGTATAGCTGCAGAAGGCCTATTTTTCAATTCATTTGAAGCCCTGAAGGCGGTTGGAAAGCGGGAGCCTACCTCTTGAGCTTCATAAAACCGTTTCAGTTCATATTCAGGCATCCTTTATTATTCAAAGGCGAGCCATCCGTGGAGAGCACCCAAGAAAGGACCCATAGGAGCGCATATAACAGGGTCCGACGATGGGAAAAGGCGAGAGAACAAAGCGTCAATCGAAGCTATGATCGTGGTCACCAACAATGAAAACGTGGGAAACGATATTCACGTGGGTGCGCAAAATAACTCCGGAGATCGGGTCGAGTTCTCCTGCATAACTGCAGCGTGAACCGTGAACGTGCGAACCAATGTTTGATCATCTCAGGCATCGAGCTTATCTCAGTGGGCCGAAACCTTCGCAGGAATCCAGTCGCATTATATGGAAGCCTCTATCGGTACCTGAAAATATCATCAGTATAGCGGTTTACTCGACTTGGGGTATCTTCTCACTGTACAGTATGCGAAAGGAGCGCGTACAACTAAAATAGAAGCATCGTTAGGCTCTCACTGATCCCTCAGGATTGCAACAGTCTGTGTAGCTACATCTTTCAAAGATAGCGACTCCAGGTAGGTTATGGTCTTTCCGTGTCTCCAACTGCGCAATGATATCTGTCCGTCAGTCCAAATTTGCCAGGGTTTACAACTCTGCAGGTCAACCGTTCAATACCCACAGAGACTGCGGGGATATACGCATTCAATGAAGCTCAAGACATCCGCGTACAGCCTCTTTTCTTATCGGCATCAAGAGCAAAGGGTCTCTGCCTCTCGCTCCATCGTCTGTACGACCACATTGCTCTCCTCTCTCAACGCTACTCCATTATTCACTTATTTATATATCGCCTGCTCAGCAGTGCAGCACTAACCCGACAGCTTCAGGATTGACGAATCCCGGCTGGAAGTCGGTTCCACTCGTTACTGACACTGAGACTTCGAACTTCAAGTGACACGTTGCTCAGAGTAATCTGACTGGAGTATTATCACTCTGAACGATCTTCGACACGTTGCGTTCCCAGCTCATAACCTGAATATAGATGGAACCAACAAGTAATGTATCGTGTGTTGACTGCGATTCCAACTACCGATGCACGCGTTTCCAGTTACTTTCTAATTCCCACCACGGGATATCGCACTAACATTTATGCCCAACTTTGAACGTACCCCTTGATTTCTCGAATGAGGACGGCGACAAATCTGCTCTCGCCGTCATCAGCCTTTCCCCGCAATCCGAAATCGGATATAAAGGTGCCATACTGATGAATCCGGGGGGCCCTGGCGGCAGCATAGTAGCTATTGTGGTTCTCTTGGTTCCTCACTCGGATCAGTTGTCGGAAACCAGTACGACATGATCACCTTCGATCCTCGTGGTACGTCGAGTTATATTTTCTATTACGTGCTGTCTCTCACACCTCGACCACTCAACGGGTCGGCAATTTAACACCTCAGGTAGAGATTTTCCCCTCCACGGAAGGGAACTCGCGGTGCATGGCTGTTCCAGATCATTGGACCGCTGCTTTCAACACAAAACATCCGACGAGTCCTCGTTTATGGACATTTGCACAGGTTATAGCGAAAGTAGCCGAGGAACGGGATAAGGGATTCATGAATTACATTACTAGTACCAACGAAAATTCCCGGGATCTGTTTCGTTTGAACGAAGCAGCAGGTCAAGCGAAAATTCAATGTTGGGGATTCTCGTGAGTCAGAAGCTTGCGATATCGGAGATATTCTACTTCGTGGCTGATCGCTACCTTCTAGGTGCTCGGCTTGGCTTTTGCTTTAATGTTTCCGGTACGCTCCCTCATCTACCATATCTTAATGGTATATATTGACCCCTCCATTTGGTAGATTCATTTGCTCATACTAAGCAGACGTATTGGATATGGATTGCTATTATCACAGCAATGCGGCCGTTCCGTGCGCTGAAGCCCCCACATCTGATTTTTCTATCCTCGGATGACCGCAGTGACAATACTGAAGACGCCGACGCTGACATTCAATCATTCTTCGACGGATGTGTATCCACTGGCCCTGACATATCCACCTTCTACTCTTCTGCTGCCACAGAGATGTCCAACAGCCTCAATTATCTATACAAATCCGTTCTCACCCAGCCAGTCCCGTCGTCACCCTATACTGTCTTAGGTGAAAAAACGCCTTATCTTTACCATATGTCCACTTCTCTGCCCCCACCGAAGGTTGAACACGTGAGACCGTAGCGTAGACGATCCCTCGCCTGTATATGATAACACATAGGAGGCGGAAACAGCCACTTCATGCGGCGATACATCAATGATTACCGAGTCTGGCAGATTTGTACGCGTATTGGGACATCGTCAAAAAATTGTCAGCTTTTGCTGATTTACTATATCCTCGGGCTTCCTCTATGACAAACAGAAGCTAATTATTTCTTTTATTTCAGCTACCACTTTACGCACTAACCGTCGCTGGATGTGACAGCTACCTTCCTAATACGTCCAATCACCACAAACACTAGTTGTCCTATTCTTTTCATCGGAAACACGGAAAAACCTGACTGAGAAATGCCAAAAATAATCGAGCAAAAGAGGATAGTAATTTGATAAGGTGAAGCCATACTTATCGACAATGATACACGAACAGATGTGGCCATCATCTAAAGACCTATGAATCTTTCAGTCGAAGTAAACAGGATAAAAAAAGGTATCTCACTTTTGATAGAGGCTGAGATTTGTATTCCTCCGCCTGGCGCACTGAGTTGTTGCCATCGTCTACGTGTATGGTCATCATCGTTGACAAGTCCCCGTTCCCACTTCATTTTGAATACTCTCAGAGCTCCCTGGTCTCTTCGAGATTGGATGAGCTCTACTAGAATATGCATGTCAAGTACATCCTCAGATACTAAGCCGGTGTCATATTCCCAGATAATATCAAGTTTGGACATCTTCGGAAACATCACGGTCTTTCTGGAACGGATGGACAATGCACGTAGGAAGGGGTTGATATTTGGGCAGTCCTCGACGGTAAGACAACGGATCTTCCTCAGCGTATTGTATGAGAAAAGATCATGCTTAATATCCACGGCCGAAAATGTGTGAGGGACGAACCGGGTCCATGTCAAAGTAAGGCAGGTTACCGTAGACGAGTGTATTGGCTGAGGGACTGTCGGTTCCGAACGGAGGAACAAGATTTTAAGGTGTGTGAGAGATGGCAGGTCAAAGTGATCGTATATCAGAGATGCGGTGTTCAGAGTTAGTTGTGTTTTTAATTGGAGCTGGGAGACTCTCGGGAGGCGAATTCGGGGTGATTGACTTGTATACGAGCTACACGAGAGTGAAAGGGTTTGAATATTGACAAGGTGGCGGAGGGTAGTACACGTATTTTCATTGAATAGACCGCAATCTTCGAACTCGACGAGATTGGCAGGGAGCCAAAGTGGGACGTCCCGTGACTTTTTAAGAGAGCGTAGAAGTGGAGCCACAGCAAATGTGTCTACGGCTTTTGATCGCCGATGATCATCACTCAACACGACAGCAGTTTCAAGTCGGTTAAAAAAACCACGACAAGGCGACAGGAAGTCGGGATTGTAGAGGACATTCAACGACTTCCAGTACCGAGCGCTAGGAAGAAGTACTGCACAAGCAGGGTGTGTGGATATGCTGCTGTTAGGCACAATGAAAACGTCGAGATCGCAGAGGCGGGGCTCAATCAAGGAGGATGCCAAGCATGAACGCTGCTCCATGTATGCGGCTTCCATTAAGGAACCAGTCATCCCGGAAATCCAAAATGATACGAGACCATATTTCTGGCGTACCGACGGCTACCGACCTCCACTTCCTACAAACGTGGGACAATGTCCAATGCAAAGCACGAGGATCCAGACAACGACGGTGTTTACCGTATAACGATGAACACCATATGAATATCTCACCCAACAATTCCGGTGGAAGTCGACGAAACGGGGAAAGGATCTTGGCATTAGCTTGGTTGCGGTCCTTAGTAAGGTAGCGTAGAAGCGATGTGGTCGAGTCGATGAGGGAGTCGAGCTCTGGTACACGATCAGGTATTTCGGAAAGGGTAGCTTCGTGCCTTTTCGTCTGAAAGGGAGTGGGCGGAGCATTGCTTCGTAGGAGTTCAATGATTCCGGCATCGAGAGGGGTATGGGAATAATCAGGAAGCAGAGGTGCTAGCCTTAGGTCAAAATCTGTTTCCTTGTTGGTATATAGGCCATGGATCTTGGATTGATCTGTCATAAATAATCAGAGATAGATATGATAGAGAGAGGAATAAAGTCACTATCAGCGGAATCTAGGATCGGACGAGATCAAAGGGAAAACTGTTCAACGTTTGACGTCGACTGATTCGTACATGAGTAAGTGACCCCACGTGGGCGTGACATCTCAGGTCATTATTATCATTGATTTGATACAGCGTTCTCCTTGTCGTACCAAAAAAGTCCCTGTACTGATCGCAGAATCACGACTCCATCCCATCCTGACGAGCCCTTCATGCCATAGCGACCGAAAACCTAAGCTCAAGTGTGATTAATATGATCGGATAATGTGCAGTTAGAAAAGTTGTCCCAAGTCATTGACAGGGAACCGAACCCCTACACGAACAAAGGACGGAAACTGTGTAATCATCATGCGACTGTCGTTTATTCAAAGCAAATACTTCCTATACATTTCGTGGGCCCTGATATCGTACAAGACATCACTACTGCTCCATCCCATGCGAGACAAAACCTTTGTCGCACAAATACCTCCAACGTCCAATCACATCAGAATGGAGTCTTAGCAGCACAACAAGGGGTTCCGACAGTCGAAGCGTCTACAACGCTGTCCCCGCGCTTACGACAGGTCTCCGAGACTGTACCCTGTCAACAAAAGACGGCGACATATGTGGTCCCACATTCATAAATCGGATAGCCAGCGTGGCGAGTCTCGGAAGAACGTCAGGATTGATCTTTGCACTCAGCCCCGATGGAGCGTACTCGAAGGCATCGAATGTGGGCTTGGGCACCGCCGGAAAAAGATCAGGGTCAAGTAGGACAGGAACATCCTCAATGAAGGCGACGCAGAGCCGTTTTAGTGGATAACGAAATATCGGTATACCGAGACGCGCTGAACAGATAGGATTGACCTTCAAGACATCACGGATACTACTACGTCGTTCATCCATGATGCATACGGAAGTATCATAGCTTCCGTGATGTTCATCTTGTACCAAAGCATGGAACGATAAGTTGACGAGACGCTATGGGTTACTCTCAGACTTGGCATGAGCAACGAGAGAAGGACAGCGCTTGGACGTAACCCTAGAGCGTAAGCTACGAGTATACCATTAGTGAAAATAAAAGGGTAAGAAGTCGCTCCCACCTAGCCTCTAGACCGTATCCGGCAAGTCAGCCAAACACCTCCTCACCTTCTCCAGCACCTCCAACCTCTCATATACCGCCCTCCCACACCCGGTACACTTCTGCCCCAAACACCTCTCCATCTCCTCCCACTCCTCAACCTCCAACGAACACAGCCTATCCCGCGACGGGCTCGCGTCGATCTCCCAAAACATTCTCCACAACAGCGCCGCCCACGCCTCCGCATCCACCACCTTCCCACACCCCACACACATTACAAGCCCCTCGCCCCGCATACCCACCCGGAACTCATCCCGCCGCTTCCGATGGAACTTGAACAGCCTCACCAGTGCACACGTCGGGATCCGACGGAGCGCTTCCTGGTGCTGTTCGTCATGGAGGGACAACTCCAGCCTATACCTCGAGGCCAGGTCTGCTTCCTCGTCCCACCTGAACCTCGTTGCTATCGCATATACCCTCAGCGGCTCCCTCAGGAACACCGGTGCAGTGATCGACGCACGCATGACATCCACCGCACCCCTCGCTCCCCATGTCCCCGCTAAACTCAGCACACCCTCGAGGTCATCAAACACGCGCCATGGAGGGATCGCAAGACCGCTAACGATCCGTAGGAGCGGCTCCAGGACGGGGTCGTGTTCGCGGATGGGAACGGGCTTGCTGTTTGGTTCGAACGTGAAAGAGGGGGACGCGAAGAAGGTGGTGGTTCGTCGTAGGACTGAGATGGGAGACGGTATAGGGTGCCGTCGAGAGAAGATAAGATGGCACCCGCATCTGGGGAGTTGAATGTAGGATGATATGTTGCTGCGAGATTTTGGGACGCCATCGTGGAGGTACTGAAGGAAGAAAGTAGTCATGGCGAGCATGTGCTGATGGACTCGTTGCCTCATGCTCATTCCGATACTCCGAGTATCAACGTGAAGACTTGTTGTCGCTGGTGAAACACCGAAAGGATGTCTGTGGCACTGAATGTCACGTCCTGGTACCATAATTGTAAGGATAGAAGGCAACGATTGAGCGAAATATCACTCACCAGAATGCGAACGTCCCCAGCAGATCGATAGATCAGTGACTCAGATTATGAGACCCGGTGTCGGACAAGGTATCAATCGATGTCGAAATTGTCCTCTCGTATCCAGAGTTCACAAAGTATCTGAGACAAGAGTGAGGTCTAAGAAACCTGCACCAATGGGTCGTCGACAGGGTATACGCTGCGTCTGAACGTCCGTCACGAGAAGGTGCCTCTGCTGTGATAATTCTTCCTGCAATACGGTAAATGATGAGCTCCGGGGACGCACGCCACGCTGTCAAATATATGAGGAAACGAATACAATAGCAGGACATGTCGCATACCTTTCTAAGCTCATGTGCAGTCCACGACTATTCCAGGGGAGCGTTGAGTTGTCACAGTAGAACTGAGCCTTCGTTTATTTTATCCTTTCAACGATGAATTTTAGGGTGGCAACGTCCAAGCTAGGGCGCTGTTTAGCGAGATGAGAGATGAAAGGAAGGATACACCGGTGCGCTTACCTTAAAAACCCACGCCACAAGCATCGAGTACGACCGCAGTAAAATCAATGCAAGCTGCGTAGAGATCTTTATGAGAAATAAGAGCGCCAATATTTTTTCGTCTATTTCAGTTTGGCCGTATCGTAAATGATGCTTTCGTCTAGGTAAGGCTGGTGCAGAAGTGCAGTGACGATCAATGTCTAGTAATCGAATATAGGATTAACAGCAAGAAAAGTAAGATGTACGTTAATTACTCACCTATGTGGTGGCTCTTCATGAATCTCGGTATACATCGTCAGTTTTACCGCACGCAGACTATCGAGGAAAGCTTTTTTGCTGTCCCATCAAGGAGGAAGTGTGATGGTGACTCAGAGCATAGAGCTGATCATGCAAGACGTTTCGTCACAGCTAAAGACATAATAGAAGCAAAGGCTTCCAACACGACCACAGAGGAGCGAAGTGATAGTGTGAGAAAGCTCATCGGGAATTGAAATTCCGAATATCGGCAACCAGAGCATACGAACCGGCCCTAACGACCACACAACTTTGACCGCAACAATGACCACCATACAATGATCTTGCTTTGTCTTCGTCCTATTGCGCACCCTGGCTTCTATAAATTCACCTTTGATGTGTTTTTACAAGGATGGTAAGGCCCGCTACCTTGTGCATTATCTCTGAATGACGAGTCTTTCCACGGTAGCTTTGAAGATGCTTTCAAGACTCTGCTCTCAACATGCACGAAAGCTTTCGGCGAGGTTTTCTCTTCCTTGAAACACATAGAATGGAGTAAGGTGAATTGATATATAATTTTTTGTTGTCGGTTTTTGCGCTTACACCTGAACGTTAGCTGCCGTTTCTCCAATATTCGAGCAACCAGCTTCCCCGCGTTCTCGTTCGCTGACGGTCGGACGAGCTAGTATGATGTTAGGAATATGCCCTGGTTCTCTTCGCTATATATTTGGAACTATCTTGAGAGGCGGCAGGACGACAACATCGACCTGGTTGTTGATTTGGTCTCTTGAAGATACGTTCATTTGTTTCTACTGCTAATAAATTTATATAAGATCGCTACAGTGTCAGTGTCGGTTAACCATATAGCTCTGAATGGCGTCTTAGACACCCCCAGATTCCCGCAAGGCCGGCCCCAGACTTCCAAGTCCCTAGCGACTTTTCTCCTTCGTGTCCGCCACCTCAGCTGCGCTCCCTACCCTAGCAGGGGCATGCGACGACACGCAAGACGCCATTTTAGCACTGCTAGTACTCGACATTTGCTCGCCGGCGTGTGCAGTACCCCCGCCGTTCAGTGGATCGGGAGCGCTTCAGTATGATCACGAGGGGCCGTAAAGATCGTCGCCGTTCCCTCGCTGCCACAGTACTGCTGTCGCCGCCCTTACCACGAAGTCTGAGAGGCTCAAATGAATGAAGTGATGCATGGCTTGTGATAGTGACAGTTGGCAAGACGCGACTCCCGGGACATTGAAGCGCCAGAAAAATCATCGCCATCGTCGGAGGCAAAGACACCCCGGCGTAGGCGTCGTCTTTTTCGGGCTTCAAATACTCTGGCGACGACTGCAACAACGGTATCGTCGTTATCTCTATTCTCCGAGTCTTCCAGTGCCCCGGAATTTTTCATTTCGACGATGCCAGTTGAGAGCTACTACGAGTAGCCACATGGTCATCGTTTTCGGCGCGTCGTAGCTGCATTGCTGTTATGTCTGACGACATCGAGCTCGACGTTTTCCACCCCTCTGCCTTCAAAAACATCCTCAACGCTCCCTATTACCTCGATTTCTTTTCTTCCGCCCTCAACGACGACGGCCTCTATCATGTCCAATGCCTCTCAAACCCTACCATATCCTCGCCGCGCATTACTACGACCTCCAACGAATCCGAAACGACGTCCCTAAGCTCCCCGTACTCCTCGTTTGGCCGCAGCTTGCTATCCAGCCCTGGCTTTTCACGGCTACCCTACAACAATGACCTCGCCGTACTTCCAAAGTGCAGAAGTGCAGGGCACTGGCGACGATTTCCCCTCCCACCACGGGAATAGTCCGTACTGTCTATACTTTTTTTTCGGCTATCGTGGTTGTAGTTGTCGCCCTATCTTCCTCACCAACCCTTCCATGACTGACGGTAACAACAATCTTTCTGGGCTTCAACTACCGGCATAACAGATGTGACCGCGACGGAACAAGGAGCGTAAACGTTTCAAACCATTATTGATACAGTGCTTATAAGCATATCCCGCCCGTCGTCGCTGTTGTCGTCATTCCACCACTCTCGCCTTGAATCTTTGCAGAGGAGACTTCTGCATCCGCTGCCAAATTGTTTGTATGTTGTGGAATCCCTTCAACATCCTGTACAACGGATATTGAACGTGGCACGGATTGACCTTGTCGTCATACAGGTGACGTTGAAGCGAACGGGTGGGAAGAAATGGGAACGGAGGCAGACGGAAGGACAATTGTATTGTATCTCCGCAAACACGAAGATGTCTGTTTGTCCTTGCTGATGGGGCTCTGGAGAAGCAAGGTCGATGTAGGCGGCCATGCAGAATTATGGTGCGTCCACCCATCTACTATCTCATTCTATAATTCATGAGTCCTTGTAGGACGTAGGCAGTTATGCTGCATACCAAGCCATGACGACGCATACCCGCGCCAATGCGCACAAACTGTACCGTCGTGCCTCATTTACTCAACGACATTGGTTGAGCGGATGTCGATTTTTTCAGGTCATCCAGTACCACGGAAGGCGACCCCTACTCGAACTGCAAGATCATCATTCACCCGAGGAATTGTCGTTACTTTCCGTATCCCTGCCTTTGGTTGCTGCCCCCCAATCATCAGGATAACTGCTGCGTTCCACGACGACGTTATTGATTTCCGGCCTTCAGCACACCGACGACGACTTTTCCTTGATCGACAGGAGCAGTACGTAAGACGTGGGCTGTTCTCACGGACTTCGTCATTGTAGTCGTGCTAGAGCCTGTGTCGCTTCCCTTCCACGGCTCTGACGGCTACGGGAATGCGTCTCGCGTGTCAATAGCCACTTCAACCACTTCACCGGTAGCGATTGGCTAGGCGTGAAATCCTGAAATCGTTGATACGGTCTTTGTGGTTGTCCTTGTGTCGTAGTAGTCGCCTGAACCCAAACCGACCCACCCACTCCAACATCAGCGATAGTGCGATAGTGTTCTCGAAGCTCCCAAGCCGGCGGAAGACATTTATATCCTTAAAGCAACAGTCATTAGCTTCTAGGGTGGTTTCTACATTCATCTTTGTGCGCCCAATCTGACGGAGCACTCCTTTCCCACTCTCCCTCTCATGACGCCCGTTCTCTGACTGCAACAGCTACGACAATCCTCACTCCATGGGTGGTGTGTGCATGGCTGCGCTCCTCGTCGTCGATTGACGTTCTGCTGCCGAAGCGGACTTACACGTCCTAGGCGCTAACAGGGACAGCAAGTCTTGCAGAGCTTCATGGACAGTCGGGATACATTACGATGATTACGATGGGCAAAAAGACGGCGTTCAGTAGCATCTACGAACCCGTGTTGGTGAAGGATATAGGGCCTGAGAAGACTACACAGCATTCGTCCGGTCAGCAGCATTCGATTACGCTGGGTGAGAAGGGGTACGTTGTTCAAATTCTAGCTTCATTTTCCCCCTGCTGATCACTCTTGCAGTACAGTACACGTTTGGGGCTGCAACGAATGCCGCCGTCATGGTCTGGGTAATCAGGTGGACACGCTCCGTCTTAAACAAGTCCTTCATTGTCCTGGTGCGA
Organism: Armillaria luteobubalina; assembly: GCA_030435615.1. NCBI lineage: Eukaryota > Fungi > Basidiomycota > Agaricomycetes > Agaricales > Physalacriaceae > Armillaria > Armillaria luteobubalina. The sequence goes on from JAUEPU010000139.1 coordinate 84,712, forward strand.
ATACAGGCGTACTCCTCACTGCGGGCCCAAGTACGTCCGTTGTCGTCGATAGGGGAGTCATGTACTGGATAACGAGCAATGTTCGTTCAACCTCTCTTGAAGCCATAACCTGTAACTAACAGCTACACGTAGTGGAAAAACCCTGGAGATGGGTCGTCAGACTCACCCTACAGCGGCTTCCGGTACATGCTAGATATCAAGAGCTGCAAAATCCCTGTCGCCCCGTCTGAAGCCCTGATACATTGGGCTCTGACATCTGATAATAGTGGCGATGGTGATACAACCCTCTCGTGAGGGCGGAATGCTGCGGATGGTAGGATCCTTTTCGTCCTTTCTTGACCTTGCCACTAACTTCTCGACAGACGAGCTCGGTGTAGGACCAGCTGAAGCTAAACTAGCTACGAAACTTATCAAGCGTGTACCGTTGGGAGGTCTTGGCGTACTGTCCGTCGCATAGGGACAGAACACAACACTGTTCCTTGTACGACTGTCGAACAAAGATGATCACTACTAGTTCCACCACCATCCCAACGTTGCCCACTTCAAGCCATTCCCTCCCCGCCACCTTCCGAATCTTTAAATCACCCCGCCGCATCGCTCTTTCTCGTTCTGGATGACTCTGGGAGCGTGTTCCGTGCAGAGGTCTGGCCGCCACCCCGTGATGCAAGTGGGCATTCTCGCGAACCGAGCATCGAGGAGGATCCCTTCAGGGCTATCATGCCCTCGCCTCTCCCGCCTGGAGCTGCCCAGCCCAAAAAGCCAAGTCCGCTGAGCGGGGACTAGTCACTTCATTCCTTTCTTTTCAGGACCATTGCATGGACTCATTCATACTCACTCGTACATCTCTAACTACTCGGATTGTGTACTCTACTCGGCTGTTGGATACCGGCCAGTGTTTATTATGCAGACTTTTTTCAACCCTAACAGTAGGGTTGGCCTTCTTGTGGGCACAACCCTAGCACCTCAGAAGGCAACCCTGGACACCTCTTGGCCCAACCCTGGAGACATCTGGCACTAACTCTGGAGACATTCTCCCTCAACCCTGGATACCTCTCTTGCCAACCCTGGACACTTTGTGGCCCACCTGATGCCACAGCACAGGCCAACCTTACAAGACTCATAGAGCCCCAGACACTGAAGGCCACCATTGGCCAATGCTCAAGACACCCACAGATATAAGCACAGATATTTGGTGCATGAACAAGAGTTTCAGAGGAACCTTTCATACATGGTGGCGCCCATGGTGGAGGCAGATATTATGTCCTGCATGTATTACATCATGGGAATTTATGTGGCCTATAAATAGCACCATTCATTTTTGCACATGTGACATAATGTGTCCAAAAAGAACAGATCATGGGAATTTGTGCGGTCTGTAAGTGCCGCCATTCCTTTCTGAACATGTGACATAATATGTCCAAAAGTAACAGATTGTGGGAATTGTTGCGGTCCGTAAGTGCCGCCATTCCTTGTTGAACATGTGACATAATGTGCCCAAAAAGAGCAGATTGTGGGAATTGTTGCGGTCCATAAGTGCCGCCATTCCTTTTTGAACATGTGACAAAATGTGTCCAGAAGTAACAGATCGTGGGAACTTTGGGCCACCTTTTAGTACATGTGCCACTAAGACATATGTAATCTTTCCTCCAGTAGTTTGATAGTTGATGATGATGTAATCCTAGCCCTTATAATCCAAAACTTTAACCCTTAAAGTACGTCCCCGTTCGCTTGCCCATCGTGGAACTATCCGTTGGCCGGCTCGTTTCCATTTGTAGATGACAATTGCTCCTCGACATGTGACCGTTCCATTCCCGCTTTCACCGCTCCAGCCGGCGCTCTTTTCGTCGATGCCGACGCGTCCCGGTGGGGGTCGTCTGGAAAACGGGTGCGGAGCCCTCGTGGGACCGTCTGGGCACAGGAGAGAGCCGATTTCGGTGCCCATCTGTAGCCCTTGAAAAGGTGAACAAATGGGCACCGACTCCGACCGATTCCGGTGCCCAGGGCGTTCCACCATGGCAAAATACCGGAAATGGGGGATGGAGGACGGTGTCGGGTTCGCTGCCCATCATGGACGTATCCGCTTGCCGGCTCGCTTCGATCTGTAGACGAGAATTGTTCTTCGACATGTGAACATTCCACTCCCGCTTTCACCGCTCCAGCCGGGGCGTTTCTCGTCCATGCCGGCACGTGCCGGTGGCGGTCATTTGGAAAACGGGTGTGGAGCCATTGTGGGACCGTCTGGGTGCCGTAGGGAGCTGATTTCGGTGCCCATCTGTAGCCTTGAAAAGGTGAACAGATGGGCACCGACTCCGAGCGATTCAGGTGCCCAGGGTGTTCCACCATGGCAAAATACTGCCGGAAACGGGGATGGAGGACGGCCATTTGTGATCGGAGCCATCCGTTTTGGGTTAAATGTCTCACCTGACGATTTCATGTGTTACTACAGTACACATGTGATTTATGTATACTAGTATGCACCCATATAATGTCAGCAGCCATTTGTAATATCCCCTGAGCCTAATACTGGCGTCAGCAAAGCCCGCCTAGGAGCAAAACCTGTGATCTCTAAGGCATCACAGATATCAGGTATCTTGGCACCACTCATGGTGTCCTGTTGCAGTGTGTGGCTTATTCCATGGCAGCGCCCCTTGTGATGTCTGTGGCGGTGTTATACATGCATATATGCCAGTCAAAGGTGGTATACAACTTGTTAATCATACCAGGACGCGTATTTCCTTAAGGCAGGCCACAATATTTACAGCCACGGGTTCCAATCGATCTCAATATAATTCCAACTACCTATAAATATATTTCATGTATGTTTACAATCCACCCCGGTGTGTAACATCTACAGCGATTTCCAACCTGAGGACACTGCCAAACAAGTGCAAATTAGCCAATTCCAACTTGACACTTGTTTGTCACAAACCTCAAAGCCCTGGTTTAATTTGGATGCCAGTCAATGTGCAAAAAATAAGTACAGCTCTCTGTATACCATTCATTGCTCTGGCATTGCTGCCTGAACATGCTGTATCGGTTTAGTGTGATTTCCCTGAATACGGCAGTGCTTTGTAAGATATCAGTCCCAATATGGTATACATTCGTTATACAGGGTTTATTTGTTGGAGGATATCCGTTCCGTTGTGAGTTATACCCTATAATATTTTTCCTTTCAATCGTCACTCATTCCTACTTACCGTTTATATCACAACTCCTGTCATTACCCGATATTAGCTATATAACCTCGCTGTAGTTACCCCATACCTCAGTCGTTTCGCCTACATTGCGCCAGACTGAGTTCTCACATCTATTCTTCTATCAATATTATTTTTAAGTTGAGTGCTTTGTGATCGACCAAGTCTCATGCGTTGTTGATCATGTTGCAATCTATGCAGTGGGAGGCTTGCAGTAGGAAATATACTGAATTTCTTAGCTACTAGAGCTCGGAACGAGCTCCTTATATACTACAAAATTATCTAGAATATTCTACCAAAAGTACCTATAATTATCAAAGTATCATGATAAATTACTAAGCCGAATGTTCGGGAATCTTCCGGCATAAGCTTGAAGTTGGAAATCCAACAGATCAGACTTCTATATCCTCAAGCACCAGCACCAGCAATACATTTGCCAGCTCGAGATCATCAATACCCATCATGTATGTCTGGCCTATTTTTTGACTCGAGTTCGACTCACATACTTCCAAAATGACTTGTCCTACCCACCAGCTACTCCACCATCTGAAAAATGTAGACATCGAGCTCAAAATTTTCAATGACATCCGCGCTGCTCTCTACAATAGAGTCATCAGCAACGAGAGCACGAGAACGATATAACGCTGGCACCACTGGACTACGAAGGAACATTCCAAGCGACGTTGAAAGCGTCAGAAGCGATTGGTACACGATCAAAGGATGATATGGACCGAGTTATTGAGGTACGACGCTGTCTGGTATCGTGTAGTTGTCTGGAAGCGGTGTTGTATAAGAAACTAAGACGAGATCTTCTGTAGGAAACCGAATGTGCGTGGGCCTCTGCATGCACTCTGTTCGAAGGTGTCAGTAGTTCTAAGCATGTGTTTCGGTGCAAATGTCAAGTATACATGTTAACGTGGTTGATTATTTCCTGAACAAGAGGCAGTCGAAGTAAGAAAGATGGTACGAGTGCCAGGTCCACAGATCCGCAACGCTTTGAGTATCTTAAGAGAAGATCGACTCCTCATTGTCATAGGTGAAGGTAGGGGAGATGACTTTGCAGAAGGGAATAATTAAGCGAAATATTACGCACCAGACTACGAACGACCCCAGCAGATCGATAGATCATTGACTCAGATTATGGCACCCCAGTGTCGGACAAGGTATCAATCAATGTCGAAATTGTCCTCTTGTATCCAGAGTTCACGAAGTATCCGAGACAAGAGTGAGGTCTAAGAAACCTGCACCAATGGGTCGTCGACAGGGTATACGCTGCGTCTGAATGTCCGTCACGAGAAGGAGCCTCTGCTGCGATAATTCTGCCTGCAAATAGAGCAAATGACGAGCTTGGGGGCGCACGCCACGCTGTCAAATATATGAGGAAACGAATACAATAGCAGGACATGTCGCATACCTTTTCTAAGATCATGCGCCACCATCACCCCTTATCAAGTTATGCTATCAGAGGTCCGTATTTTTCGTTAACCCAGTCTCTCTCCGTCAAAGTAAGTTCGGCCCGTGGCAAGAACGGCAAGCTCGATCACTTTCGATCGCTCTCGCGTGCGTTCAAGGTCGAGCTCTTGCCTTCGTCGTATCGCTTACCAGTGAGTGATTTTTTACTCTCAATTCGTCGACTCATCTCTTAAGATGTCAATGTGACTCTATTATCTCCGCACCGGTCTTCAAAAACGTGACTATTTCTTCGGCGACCCTCAAAAAATATATGTTTCGATCCGCTTCAATAAGCGATCATTTCCCGGCGAGGGTGCTATTGAAGGCGGAGAGGAGATATAAGGGCGTACTCGTGCAGCGTGGTGTTGACAAGCTGTCGATATTGTAAGTTTAGCCTTTTGTTAGGTTATGCTACTTATTCTTGCTAAGTTGCGGATGGCACAAATCACTGAGCAACGCCCAAGAACACTATACCCTACGGGCTTACAATGGAACGGGCTGGATGTTGGCGACGGTGGAAATCGAGGCAGGAAATTGAGGGGTGGTTTACACCTATGGGCAGCGAGACTGGAACGTTTGGTTGGCGAACGTTAGGGGAAATCAGGGTATGCTTCGAGCTAAGCATTTTTTTGACCCGGCGGATCATGTAGAGGTAAGTTTTTCCTACGTCTTTGTCTATAGATTACTGACGACCCTTTCAGGTGATTTGAGTGGACGTTTTACTCTATATGCTTATGTACAATACATCCAGGCCGGAAAATCTTGGGAAGGGTCGTCCTTTGGTTTGCATATTGTAAGTTTATCAGTCTCGATCATCCAAGGGCAGCTTGATGAGTCTGATAATTACATCTTAAGATATATAGGCCATGGAAGACGTCCTACCAGGGCTCGGTCCTGCCAAGAATTGTCCTGCCAGCTACCCGTGGATATACCACCGTTATCTAGGTGATGCACCAACTTAATTCTGTTCTCCAGCCAAGTACTTACCATTTCCAGCAGGATTATTGGCCCGAGTTCTCGAGTTTAAGGTAGGTGCTCGTTGTCTTCGACGTGCTTGTGCACCATTCACCAAATTAGCTGCGTAACCCTAATTTTCTTAGGGTTATTTGGGTGGTTCATCATAGAGCTCGGCGTCGACGGCGTCCCCAAGTAACATCTCTTCTGCGGTTTGCGGTTTGCTATATCCTGATTGCAGATGAATCGACTGCCTACTACGCAGACCCCCCATAATAATAATAAGCACTCGTAGGTCCCCCATTTTCCTCCACCTTCTGTTCATTAATCCATCTTGAAGCCATAATAGAAACAATTATTCTGTTACGGGCGTCTTTCACATCGTCTCAGCGCTTATCGTTCAATCTCCTTTCCACGATACCTGCCTCAGCCCGCAATATCTCTGAGTTCCTAGGTTACCGATACCCTGCAGCGCTTATGCGTGCGTAGAAACGTGAGTAAATACGCTGTTGTGACTCTTACATCCTTCCCGGCGCTTATGATTCGAATCCATCATCCATCATTTACACCATACCGTCTCAGCCCGAATGCCCGCGATCCTCAGGCATACCATGCTAATCGTCCAGGCATACCGATACTACACGTGAAAAACAAACGCTCGTCAAGCCGCGGCCTAATTCTAGGTCTTGCGACTCGGAAAAGTGATATTTAGACACGTACTAAACATTTCTCCGAGCCAACGTGTGCGTCCACCTGTGTGATATTCAATACTATACCCCTTCACTGCGCTGGAATCGTGCACATCTCGATGCCCAGCATACAACGCAGTTCAGAACTTAGGATTGAGCTTGATTACACCACGTGTTCCTATTCGCTTAGGGTTCACCCTTCTTACGGTGTGCTCTTACAATCCAGATGGAGCTCGTGTGACCACCATATGACATCCACCGGGATCTCCAAAGCGACGTTTATGTGTATGGGTGGACCAAGAAGAAGTTTAAGAAGATGCATAACGACATACTACTTATTCCGAGGCCCAGAACCTATGACATGGTATGCCACACGACACACAAGACACATACTTGTCTCTGGGCACACACCCACATACATTCCCGGTGTTCGGGCCTTGATTTCGGGAGAAACAAGCTCTCCATGTTTCGATCGCTCACTTATCTACCGGCAGGCTAGCGAGAGGCGACTGGGGACTTCGACTTCGGTCGCAGTATACTTTTGTATACTTTCTGGTTGATGCTGGATGACGACATTGAGATGCTTCGTGTCCCGTGGGGTAACAAGGGTTTGAACTTTGTAGGTCCACCCCTCCTCATATCTTCCCTTCACGAATGTCACTCATCGCTTTAGGCTTCCGCAGTCCTCTAATTCTGAAGCCTCGGAGCATACCCTGCACAAGGCAAGGAGGTTAGGACCCTTTCAGAAGAGATTCGTCTCTTCTGTGTTCTGTGTCAATGTCTAAGCGCTCGTCGCAAGAATATCCGCCATCCCATTCGATTCTGTAATCCTCACCTCCTCCGTCGAGCCCGGATTGTAGTATGGCAGATCCAGAGCCAACACTCTGTGCACACATATCAGTCCCGGCGGCATATCGACCCTAACCCAGTCTATGTGCCATAAGCACCAGTCGACGTACCATCTCCGCATATCGTTTAATCCTCAAGTATCGCGTCATTGTCCTGAAGACGGGATTGATGTGTAAGATATCATTCCCGATATGGTATACGCCTGTGCCCCGGCTTCGATCGTTGTTAGACCAGTTTATTTTTAAGTTGGATGGTTTGTGATCGGCCTTGGATCGACCGAGTCTCATGCATCGGTGTTCAGACTCGGGATCGGATTTTTCGCCTTGTCGTCTTGAGTGTGAAGAGTGTTGTGTCAAATATAGATATATATATATAAGATTTGATTTACTAATTTGGGTGTGTAGAACTATTGTCATGTGACTGGCTGTCACCGCGGGGCTCTAACGTCTTCTCTCTTTCGATTTAACTTGACACCGTACGGCCATGGGGTAAGCCTTTTTCACTCGTTTTTTTTTTGCCTCTCCTGAATACTTTAGTTTTCGCTGCCGAAAAACGCCCTGCGCCTTTCCGCTTGATAAATCCAACCATAAGAACAATTACCATAATGTACGCAACACAATCCACTGGTCAGGTAGGTTGTTCGTCCAACTTTGCATAGCATATGATTGAAATCGAGTGTAGGAGAAAGTGTTGTCATTGAACGGCGCTCTGATCAGTTACTGGACTGCCCGTGCATGGAACCTCTACACCGCCGCTATTCGAGGAAGATTATTATACGTCTTGCTACTCTTGAAGGTTCCAGCCATCCTCCGCCGGTATGCACGGACCCCAGTCACCTTGATATCGTCGTGCTGCCGTTGAAAGATGAACCCACCGCTGAAGTCGTGCAACCTCACACCTCTACATCGCGGGTACTGAGTCCTATGGATGTGTTGGATGATGATCTTGACTCTGTGACAGATCGACCTTTTGGAAAAAATACCTCTGGTGAGGATTCCAGCGGGACTGAAGCCGAGCAGAGTTGCGATGAAGATGGAGACATCGAAATGGAGGATGGGGACGATGCTGGTGGTGACGATGAAGACGATTGCCGAGACATTGAGACCGAAGCTGGGGCCAAGGCCGTCTTGGAATCTTCTGGATTCGTTGTTGATTCAACCTATCGAGCGATTGTTTGCATAGATTGCCATGCCGTTATACGGCATAAGGACGTGTACAATCATCGCAAGAAGTTCCACCAGCGAGCATCACAAACACAGCAGCCGTGTGATTGGAAAACGCGGGCTGGAGTTGTGTGTCATGCGTCTCCAAGCTGACCGTCCTCGATATCCCTCCCCTGACTCTGAAGCCATTCGACGTGTGGAACATCTCAAGGTGGATATGTTTTGGGGATGTGGTGTATCCGGTTGCTCTTACAGAAGGCTATGGCCGTCTGAACGTTCCTGTACCCAGAATCATGGAAAAACTGCACACTGTGACCTTTCTTGGATGGAGAGACGACCTGTACAGGTTCCGGGGCACTGTTTCACCAGAATGAAGCGCGAATCACTATACGTTCGCGTCGATCAATCCACGAAGTCATCCACACTGCCGTCTGATGGCGTCCTCGCTCTCATCCTTCAGCATTCAAAAGCTAGAGGTCTTGGAGATTCTCAAAAGGAGCTCGTTGTCTCGGACAAGCGAGAGCTCACTGAGGTGCTGTACCACGGCGAGTGGGTAAAGATGCTCCAAGATGTAGCTTTTGTGGAGCTGATTGAGCATGCGATCGCACCCAAAAAGAATGAACCGAATCTCCTTCGCCTCAGGGATAGTGTCAGACGGTATTATCATGCGATACCGCCCATCTTGTCACAGATAGGGAAACTGACGAAGGAACAAATTGTGAGCCACACTTTGGAACAGTAAGTCTTACTTTATGAATTCGTTCGTGATATTGAGTTTTGACCTAGCAATGACTTTCAATACTTCAAGGAGCCTCAAAATGATGACTCTCTAATCCGGGATGCCGATGAAATGACCCACTTTTTGACGTTCCATTTGCGATGCATGTGGGAACCTATAGCCAATTTTCCCGTCCACCTCCATCCCGTCACTCGAGAAAAACTCGAGCTCCTTTATAGTACGGTTGAGCAAGCGGACACATCGACTACACGCATTGACAGCCTGCTCCATGACGCAATATGGAGCTTTCTGTCATGTCCTGTGCCCGAGTACCTCAAAGACGACATCGCATGTCCGCTTACTCGGTACCTTGTCGCCGTCCACCTTCAAACTTCGCGTGGACGGTTTGCAAAGCCTCGATTTATACCTCCCACGCTGTCCAAACTCCAATATGCATTTCGGGCGACGGCATGTAGACATATAGTCAACATTCGGTCTGAATTCGGAGATGAGACCAACCGGTGAGTCTCTTCGGTACAGATGTCGTGCATCTCTAATGGTACGTTTCAGGGCATATGTTGAAGCTGTTCAACCCTTTCTCATCGCTGGGAAAGCCACCCTGTTCCATAGTTTGAAGCAGTCGCATGCCTTTTACACGACGCTTACGAAAAATGAACCCGGATTTGCACGGTTCAATTGGGACCTGGACTATAAGGTTCTCAGCGTTGACGGACATCCGGTTCTTATGACGGATTTTGCGGACTCCATAACCGGATGCGTTGATACGCTTCAAATGCGAATTCACCGCCTGTTCCGTGGGTGTGACTATCAGGATATTTTGGACCATATATCCGCACGCCTCGATCCCAGTAATCCCAGGATGTGGTTACAGGATGATCCCCTGAACAGCGAGTATGGGGAGTCGTTGATAACGAACACTGCGAATGGTTTCAAAGCCTTTGGTCCGCACAAGGAGGATCTGACGGTACGACTGTTGAATCACCTTTCACATCGACCGGAATTAGTTTCCCAGAAAATGGGAAACGGTGAGTATTGAACTCGTGTCAAGCGCATTTTCACTGACTCTATCAGCAGATGGACAAGGAAAGCTGCAGATTAGCAGAGGTGATTTGTGTTCTGATTTAACAAACTGCATGCTGACATGGGCGTAGGCAATGTGATGGATTGGATATGCGAGCTGAATGAGTGTGTGAAGCTACTCTATTATCTCATAACTGCGACGTGGGGGGGAGGGGCGAGGGGGACGGAAATGACGCCTGTTCAGCACTCGAATACGGTCAACGACCGGCATGTCTTTGTCTTTAACGGCATGCTGACGATTGTTACGAACTACGTCAAGACTAAGAGCATTCAAGGACATGGTGTGCGCGTTGCACGGTGTCCATCCTTCGTTGTCTCCCGTCTTCTCATCCTTCTTGTGACGACTGTGTATCCCGCCGCTACGCACATGTATATGTTAGTCAAAGCGGGATCGTCGAACAACAGTTCAGACTTCTATGAGTCCCACCTGTTTGTTCTCAGCGGGCGTCGGATGGTTACAGATGACTTTTCGGAGACTACGCGGGAGATCACGTCGACATACCTGGGTGCTCCCCTTGGTGTGAGCTCTTGGCGACAGTTCATGCATACGATGCTCGTCAATCTTGCCAAAGTTGACTTTACCTCGTCGGATCAGCTTGATGAGGAAGTCCAACATGTTCATGCCATGTTTGCCCACACCAAGGAAGTCGGTCAACAGCACTACTCGATACAAATCAGTAACGCCCTGGCTGATATCTCATCCACCTCAGTGTCATCAAATCAACGCATCAGTATACGTTGGCACGGTGTCAATAATCTATTGCACCCAAACCATCTGGCGAAGGTCAAATCCGAGAACGTTGTAAGCTAAACTCTTTCCGAGCTTTTAAACATTTATCTTAACGAAATTAGGCGGCTGGTTTTGAGCCTGATGCTCCGTCATTTGCCCACATATCTGATACGATCCACGACGTAACCCGTGCAGCCACGACCAATGTCCTTGCGTCCATAGAAAGGCAGACAGCCGAGCTCAAAAGCACCCTGCAGGAGAGCAATGAGCGTCTGATGATCAATTCGATGGCGTACACCCATACGAGGCTGGTGTCCGATAGCAATCATCAGCACCCGACAACCAATACCGTGGCGATCCAGGTCCATCCGCACTTGTTTGAAGAGGTACGATCTGTTGTACCGAGTGGTAGCACCTATTTCTGCTCGCCTCAACAGGCAGAACTAGTCCAGTCGACGCTTGGACGAGAAAACATCCTCGCAATTATGCCAACGGGGAGCGGGAAGAGTCTGGCTTTTTTTTCGGCGCCGTGCCTCGTTCCCGAAGGCCTTTTCCTCGTTGTCACCCCCCTTACGGCTCTCACTGAAGATATGGATCGCCGTCTCCGACAAAACCATGGCGTACGCGGTGGAATATACCCATCCTTCTCCGATATGAATGGGCAACTTGTTTTTGTTGCTGCCCACCAAGCTGGGACCGATAAATTTTTGGGTTGGGTAGAGAAGCAGGAATCTCGTCTACGGCGCATCTTCATTGATGAATGCCATCATGTCTATGCTTCTTCGACCTATCAGGCATGTTTCCGTCTATTTCACAAGCTGACGAAGATGAAGAAGCCCTTTACCTTTCTCTCTTCGACTGTACTTCCTCAATCCATACCGTTGTTGTGCCGTGCGATGGCGATTACCCAGGAGACGCTTCGAATCATTCGTGCGCCCATTGCAAGGCCAAACATATCCTATTCTGTCACCCATGTTCCGGATGAAAAAGACCTTATTGAACGAGTGACGACCTTTTGCCGTAATTTCACACTTGGTGCGGATCATCGTGGTATCATCTACACTAGGACGATTGCTGATGCCAAACTGTTGGCTGACGCCCTCGGCTGTGACTACTATGTGTCCAAAGTCGACCTTGATGAAGAGACCAACACGATGAAGAAACGGGCGAATATCAAGAGGTGGCAAGAGGGGGAGGAGGCGAAAAACAGGTGGATAGTCGGAACCCAGTGCCTCGGTGAAGGGATAGATCAGTCCAATGTCCGGATTACTGTACACGCCAATGTGACTACCCTCATCGATCTCGTCCAACAAACAGGCCGAGCAGGACGGGATGGGAAGCTCTCGCATTCCTTTGTATTTTGGAGTCAACTCCCATGGAATTCGCAAAAAGAGGGGCAAAGGTCGATTATTCCAGATGATTGGGACGACTACTACGATGTTGTAGTTGGGCCGGAACATTACGGCATCGACGAACTTATTCTCTTCCTCCAGGCGAATCATCAGTGTCGTAGATTCCATCTTGTTCAATCTCATGACGGAGAAGCGCACTCGTGCGCGGCAATTGGAGGCGCACTTTGTGACAACTGCCAGACACTGCTTGGAGTGAGTCTGATATTTAGCACTTTGTATTCTAAACTGATCATAAAATAGCGCATCAGCGTGTTGGGCATGTGTCAAGATGCAAACTTTAAGGCGCCTCTTGCATCAGGAAAATGACAATGTGATACGTGCAGCTACAGTGGGTACGTAGCTCGGGTACCTTGGTAGCACACCCCCCATTTAGGTACTAGTACATAGCCTGCTGTTAAATGAATATACCTACTGGTAGCTGAGGTAGCTATGACTGAGACATATGTATTGCTACCATAGTACTTCGGTTTCACAACAGTAGTACAACCATTCCTTTCTGTAGTACTATGATGGATATACATTCAATCTATAAATTGTACAGCAGTTCTCGGCATGGGCTAGCAAAAAGGTTTTATTCCAATAATAATAGATAGTACACGTTGTTATTCCATCCCCACGCTATCAGTCTGTGTCGCGATTATCTTCACCATCCGTTTCTCCGGGTCTTCCCTCAAGATCTGCCCGTAACCCCCAAGTTTCTTCCTCTTCATCATTGAGATCACCAGTCACTACCTGCTTCGCTTTTACCCCAGCATTTTATCTCTGTATAAAAATATCAGTACGCCTAATCACTGACGAAGATAATACCACTTACAATTGACCACTGAGCTTTCAGGGGAGACAAACAAAACATGGAAAAGCAGAGTAGCAATGACTGTCGCACATAGAGGTCTTCGACATCATTACACCCCATGCCTCGCTGCTCGTTCCAGATCCTAAGTGCACGGTAAGCAATGAGCATCAAAACAATGCAAACTACATACATTCAGGTCCGGGGCACCTATGATATAAAACTCCTACAAACAGAGCGAGACGAATCAGTACGAAGGCATGGTGTTACGAGACAGGCACTCACCACTGGTCACCAGCAGCCCAACAGTCCTGTGAATTTAAGGGCGCATGAAGTGCAGCAAGGACCATTAGAGATAAGACAGCTAGTTAGCCAGTTATATACCAGTAAGCAGAAGGAGGATAGAACGATCAAAAAAGAGTGGAGGAGTGGACGAACAGTGGGCAGAGATGGGGGAAAGGAAGAAAGGGTGGTTGGATTTGATCGGAACCCAATGGCGTGATCTTGTTTATGGAACTGAACTTGAAGCCCTTCCTGAACACGTCGTAGTGACTCGTGTTCAGTCCCGACCTCATGCCAGATGAACACTCGCCGTAGAGCGCATAATGTGCTGTGTTCAGAGGTTGTCCGGTGACTGTGTGGAACACACAGGTCTCGGACACGGTAAGCACCTTCTCTGCCGTGTAGCGCAGCATATTTTCCTGGAATTCTGACGTTAGGTCTGCAACCCTGAAGAGGGGGGTTGGGTAAGGATGAGGGATGGTGCCGGTAGGCGGGGAAGGCGACGGTCCGAACGGCGTTGGGTCTGGTGCTATAAGGATTCGGGGAGGAGAGGAGGAAGGGGATGGACCGAGTGCTAGGTCGATGTGGGCGGGACTGCCGGGTGGTGAAGAAGAAAAGGGCGCCGAGTTCCATGACTGGACAGGCAGGGAATAGTCGCCGGGCACTGCCGCCTCTTCAAAGTCCGAGGGGAGGTCGTCTACACGGTGGCGTTTTCCCTGCGCCTGGCTTGGTTCTGGTGTGGTCGAAGCGACTTTGTCAAAGCACGGACGGGGACGTTTCCTCGTGGCGCTACTGCTGCCCTGGGGGGGTTGTTTCTGCGACTGCTCTCCTAGCAACCAATTCACCTGCGGCGCATGTAAGAAAGAGAGTGAAGAAACAAAGAAATGCTACGTACTACGCAGTTTGATAGATGTGCGTTCAACCTCTCCGTGTCCTCGGAAGATGCAGTCGTTAGTGGGGCACGGGTACCCCCCTGGGGTTGAATCCAGTCTGAAGGCTCTTCCTGGTAATGTCGTTAGTGACTCTATTGCCAATTAATAAGTATGAGGACTCGCCGAGGACATGGTATGAAATTGAAGGGTCTTCGTTATGGACGCCGAGGTGGCGGACCTGCTCGCCCTCTGAGGGAAACTCTTTCTGGCACCCGAACGTGCAAGCCCACATCGCTCAAGAGTTGGTTTGAGGCAGGTAGTGGTAATGAAGATGGTGGTGGAAGCGGGTGACGGAAGGATGGCAGACATCCCTCGTATTTATACATCTTCAGCCAAACGGTGGGGAGGGAATGTTTGGGGTCCGAGATCGCGATCGACCAAAGACCTGCCTTGGTGGATTTCACGTTGGACGTCGGGTCTACATCAATCACATGCGTGCCCGCCGTATTTTACATAGGGGTAGGATATAGTGTCCCGTCTCGAAACCGCATCCTGTAGACGTCCACCACAAATGAGTATAGCTGCACCAACGGCCTTCGTTCCTCTCAGCCACGTCTCGTACAATACCGCGATTATAATGACTGGAAATCAACTGCATGAGGGTGAGACCACGATCTAGATATGGCGTCAGCGCGCACATCTTCCGCCATTCCATTGGTTTCCATCGTAGCTGAATCTATGAGCCTATTCACGCTGTGTCTGATCATTCGAATCTCTCTGGGTGGATAAGGAAACAAGATTGATTTTTTTTTTGTTTGTTTTAATATAGAATGATTTTATTGGGATTACACGTTTCGGAATTACTCCAGGCGCACCCTCCCGCTGAAGTACCGACTGTACCCAGGCATCATCGGGCAAGGGTCGGAGAGGACTATGCAAATGCAATGGTCCTTCCTCTTTCAGAAAATCTTCCCACCAGCAGGTCGGCATGCGTCATGGATCTTTGATATGCATTTACAACTACTAATTCTGGGTGTGACTCGGTATTCTAGAAGTTTTCCTGGAACACCAGGCGTGACTCTAGGGAATACTTAAAATTCTCGCTACACGTACTCGGGACTTTTTTTTTCTTTCTTTCTTACTGCATCGAGTCCCCGCTCTGCAGTACAGTGCAGCGTATTTGTCTTATTTTCTCTCTCTTCATCCTGCTCGTTGTTCCAATTGCGATGGCGAACATTTCTCTTGTGGCATACAACGCCCTACGACGAGCCTTCAAAAAGGAGCCAGTTCTTTGGGAACGCGACCGTTTTCGCTACTACAGGGGCATGGATTTGGCCCGGAAAGTGGAGTGCATTCACCACCACATGGTAAGCATTCCATCCAGGTGTCCTGATGCTAGGCTCATGCAGAGTTTCCCTCCACAGATGAAGTTTAGTGATGAGACCAAGGGCACGCTACCACTCGATTTCCAAAGATTCTTGGCGACAATCACCCGCAACCTCGTCGCCCTCTCTTGGACGGGTGCGAAACTTCGATGGCAGGACTGGGCCATCATGTCGCCTAAAAAAGCTACAAGTATCATTAAAAAGGTATGTATTTTCTCATAGTATGTCTATCGCACCAACTGAACGTTTGCTAGCATGGTGAACTTACTGTGCTCCCCGACCGTGAGGACACTCTGTCTCCGTCTCCTCCTAGTAAAAACGTATGTATTTTCTCATAGTATGTCTATCGTACCAACTGAATGTTTGCTAGAATGGTGGACTTACGGCGCTCTGCGACCACGAGGAATCTCTGTCTCCCTCTGGCAATGAAGGGGAATCGGAAGAAGACCATGGTAGTACTGCTCCGCCGCCCCCAAAACGCCAAAAAACAGCAAGCAACACCAAAAATTTCGAGTCCAAACAGCCACGCAGGAGCAACCGTATCACCACCGGAGCTACTCGCAAGCAGTCACAGCGTTCACCCTCGTCTGAGGCTCCAGCCGCGTCGTCGTCGAATGTCCAGATCAAACCTGGGACCACCGGTGGCAAGTCCAAGAATCGACCGCCTGCAGTTTCCGCAAGAATGTGCCAAAGTGGTATCCCAGTGAGTATTGTTCCCTGCACTTGTCGTGATCGCTTGTACTAATTCTTCTTACTAGCCCAAGGCTCTGGGTGACGACGCGGAGACACGTGGTTCTCCCCCAACAAGCTATATAAAAATATGAAATACAATCATCGGAGCCCTTTAGTTACATATGGTAGTAACCCTGTACTCCGTCTTCTATTTACCTACTTCAGTAAAACAAGAAAACAAATATAACGCCCCGAGCTTTTCACTTGTCTTTTCTTGTGTAAACTAAGCGACTTTTAAGACATTTTGATCGTATACAACTTTGATTGCAAGGCAAAACCGTAGGTAAGCAGGATAGAGAATACAAAGTCCGTAAATGCTCTTTCTAGTCGCATCAGTTTCACAGTAGCAAATTCGACCATACGTATGCTAATAGTATAAGTAGGAGGTGTCTACACGGAGCCCGGGTTGTTTACAAATGACTTTACAAACCTGTATACCTCATTCCCACCCAGCGCCTTTATCACGTCGAACAGAAATTTCTTGTTATTTATCTGATTTGCTGTGATGCGCCCTCGCAGCTCATATGCGTCTTCGTTGACCTCTTCATACAGCGGCTCGTCTTCTGGGCGCATGAATCTGTCCTTCATTTCCCGTTGAAAACGGAAGACTTGTTTCATCTTTTCAATGACGGTGTTCATGTCTTGCTCTAGCAGGGCGACTATTTTGCCGAATGGCCTGCTGTGCTTGGGTGCCTCGAGGCCTGCAGCTAGCTGCCAAAATGGGTCGAGGAGAAGCGTGACGCCAAACTAGACGAACAATCAGATGGATGCCGCAAAGAAAACTGAAGGCCTACGATGCGATACAGTCTGTCGAGATGATTTCTAGCTGTTACGACCTTTTCGTGCTGGCCTTTGAATTCTTTGAATAGCTTTTCCAGCCGTTGATCTCTATCTCTTCCCACGTACTGGTTTCCGATCTGTTCGATTTGTGTTTTGTAATGTTTTTCGAATAGGGACCTGTGGTATTTTTTCTTCTCTGACAACGGCCAAGACCTGTAGTCCTGAGCGAATCTGATTGCAATGATGGTTCTGATGACAAAGTTGACAAAGGAGCGACTGGCTTCGAAGTCGTGGAGTTTCAACAGGAGCTGTAAATGCGACGAATTAGAACGGCTAGGGTTAGCCATCGGCCCTCTATCGGTTTTCCTCGTACCGCCCAATCAATAAGTGGTTATACGGCCGCAGATACCATAGCCGAGGTGACGGGAGGTTCGAGGCAATGTCGCCATTGTCTTTCAGCGGGGGTGGTGTCATGAGAGTGGTCCTATCAATCGCGAGCGAATGGCTGGCCTGGTGGGAGTGCGGGAAGGTTGGATACGTCCGGTTAATACTCATCGGTCACTGGTTATGAGCCTGTAACGATACGATACAAATTATAACCTGTTACGACAAAAAAGAAGAAACCACGCACTATTGTACCCAAAGTACGTGTGAAGACCGCAGAACTGGTCTCGGGAATGTCTCCTAGTATGTCTGCTGCAGTATATACCGCAGCTGTGGTACTGGAGTCAAGTAGAAAAGCCGCAGTTGTTTTCAGAGCGGGTAGAGTGTCACGAGAGTCGTCCTGAGGGATGTCAGACACGGAAGGAAAAGGTAATAACACGATATCGTCTAGAAGCCCCGGAGATCGACGGCGGACATCTTTTAGCTTCCAGTAACAATGGAATATCCGCCAGGGCTTCCAAAATCGGGGCAGCAGTCCCAGAGCGAAACAGCGCCAGCCAGGGGTATCGCAGATGTCTCTGCTCCGGTATATCTACCTTGACATCGACTTTCGGTTATCTCAGTGGCATTCCCGACCTGAACGTTCCGCCACGTCATCCAATGCCCTCTTCCTAACAGGTAGGTCGGCCATCTGAGGCGACTTGCGGTCAGCTGAGGGACTCACAAGCCTCGTCGTCCTCCTGGAAGCAAAACCCCTTGTCATAGTGCGGGTCGCAATCGAAATCCTCATCAGCCTCCGTTTGTTGATATTGGGGACGGGAGATGAATCTCCCCTGCAGTTGTAACAGGCTGAGGAATATCCTCGGGTGCTATCTGGACTATGCCCTCCGCAACTTTGACTCGCTTGCTTATCTTGCGCCAGAAGTAGTAGAGACATCTCTCCATATCTGAAAATCCACCACGTCAGAATTGGATGTGAATCGCAACGACAAAACTCACTCCTTGGATGAATCGGTGATTCCAGAACATATGATATCGGTCTGAACAGCCGCTGAGGTCAAGGATAGGTGATTCTCTGATCAAAGTGGCCTTCTAGGATGGCGAAGAAGCTGTCGTCTGTAGTGTCGATGGCGATAGCACTGGGCTCATAGGCCGTCCATCCAATTCGCCTGATAGCGAGGGGTTGTCACTGCTGCTGCTTTCCTACAGGGTTCAGTCGAGTGCTCCTGTATGGAGTTATTCCCCCTCCCCCTCCCCTTCTCCGGCCAGTCGACTCCATCAAAACAAACCCCTTCGTCATTGAGCTCATAGACAACAACATTGTCCAAGGTCATCTTACATGCATTCTTGACCGTGTCACATCCATCGGTCGCACCCTCGATAACCAGTCTCTGAACAACATCCCTTCACCGGCGGGACAAGTGGCATCCGGAACTCCTTCATGGAAGCATAGTTCACGTGCTCACATAGACTATACGATATCGGCACGTCGACCACAGTAGTCGCTTGCCCAGGATGGTCTTTGCTGCTGTTATCCTCGCGCCACGTGCGTCCATGGACATGGATATTCCGTGCAGGACCTCCTCTAGCGTCGTACCAGACGGCCATTGAACGTACTGTGTCACCGAGAAGACATCGAGGTCCTCGTCGCCCGTATAAGCCCGTATTGCTGCTCGGTATGCTGACAGCTCCTGCAGACCGTCCTCCCCTGTTTCGATCGATACTCGGCGGTGGCGCCCCACAATATCCTGTCTGTCTGTCTGTCTGGCAGGGATATAAGAAAAGAATAGCAAAGCCGAATCGCTTCACGAGGCGGCGGCCAGACCTCTTCACAAAACCCGAACACTCGCCTTCGACGCATAGCGCGATATTTGGCTTCAGCAGACATGCCCACATCTCTTTCACACCTTCATCGCCAACCATGGAGCTCCCTTTCACAATCAGAACGACTTCCTCTGACTGAGCATCTAACTGAGCATCCATATCCCACATTCTCCTCGTCCAGTCTAACCAAGATATCGCGGTATCCGGGGTATGTACCTTGGTCTTCCTGGGGACAAGATCCCTTCTCTCCTCGTATCGGTCGGTATAGGTCAGTGGGGCGAAGATCATAAGAGAACGGAGGTGACTGATATCGAGTATGGGGGTGATATTCTGAGATAGATTAGACAAGTTAAATGAGAGGGATGCGACTCACAACCAG
Source organism: Armillaria luteobubalina (assembly GCA_030435615.1). NCBI lineage: Eukaryota > Fungi > Basidiomycota > Agaricomycetes > Agaricales > Physalacriaceae > Armillaria > Armillaria luteobubalina. The sequence goes on from JAUEPU010000139.1 coordinate 104,402, forward strand.
GATCCCGATGAGATCCTCTCCCGTCCCATAGCATCGCCAGATCTAACCTCGGAGCTCGGTCGAAGAGCTCATGCACACCTGGCATTCAACTTTCCACCTCTGATGTCACCGGGAAGACGAGCTCCATCAGATTCTCTAGCGAGATGATGCCGTCTCTACCAAAGAGGGGGCACATCCACCTCGCGCGCATGTCGCTAGTCTCGAGCTTGAGCATCTCCAGCTTTTTACAGAGCCCCCCCTGAAGCATGGCGTCGTATCGCCTCTGCTGACGGTGACGACGTTCATCGCCAATCGCCTCAAATGTGAAGCGCACCCGAAGAATGCTGCGAATTTGGAGAGACCGGTGACGTACACGCCATGTGTAAGGCTTGTCAGCTGCACCAGTAACCCTTGTACTCCACTCTGCACTCTATCGCGCGTATCCAAATACATCTGCCCGGGAAATGTGGCCCTCCGACGCGTGACGAGCAGAGGTAGTACCCTCGACAACACCTCTGTCCATATATCCGTGCGCATACCCTTATTCCTCGGCAGCGGTCGCTCATAAATCATCCGCTCCTCGACAAGCGGGGCCTTCGCCACAAAAAAAGCATGTACATCAATCACCGTCAGGATAGAATGTGACGTGTCGGAAGAGATGATGCTGGCTTCGAGGTAAGAGTGCACGAGAGACGAGGGAGCAAGCTGTGAGCGCCGGGATGTCGTCTCTAAGGTGGTCGACAATGAGGCCATGTAGCTCTGAGTAGAGGGCGATCATGCGAAGAGAGGAACGTCGAGGGCATGAGGTATGTATGAGTGCTTGAGTATGATTATGAGATAGACGGACAGGTACGAAATGAGCCGTCAGGGCCCGATCTTAACGTTTGAACCTTAGAGACCTAGACGCGTCTTGGTCTCTTCGCAGATAGCGATCAGCCCTCCTATGAATCATCGTTCATTAAGGGGCCGTCCTGTCCTCCTGCTGTTCTCCACTCCTGCTCCTTCTCCTGCTCTTCAGCGAACGAGAGAGAAAAAAAAAACTAGACGTCGCAGCCTGGGCATCGTGAGATAGCATGTGCCTGTCGAACAAGTATTAGTATCAGACGCGGCCGGACTACATCTTGAATGTTGCGTACCAATGTGCCTGCTAACGATAATTCATCGTGCAGGTATCCTGTGGAGAAGGGAAGGAAGCGTACACGTGTGTTCCGTAGATACCCATACCACTGATGAGTTCTATTCTCAAACTCATCATAGGGTAACCGGACGGCACTTTTGCCCTCCCGTCTGGTGTACTGGATAGTCTCCATCATACCAATACACCGTTTCGGGCGCACTGATTAATGACGATGGCACCGAAAGGGAGGGTGGCAAGTACAATACCAGCAGCGCGATTGGCGTCACTCGTACCCGAATCGGAGGTGGCGAGCAATGAGGACACATTCGTCGTGTATTTGTGAACTGGCCGGAGATGGAGGTGACGACTGTAACGAGGGACGTCGTATCTGACTCGTCGGAGGTCGTAATAATGTACGGCGAGGAGGTGGTAGGGTTTGGGAGGTGTTGGACGTAATAGAGGTCGTCGTCGTTGAGGGCGGAAGAGAAGAAGTCGAGGTAATAGGGACGTTGAGGTTGTTTTTAAAGGCAGAGGGGTGAAAAACGTCAAGCTCGATGTCGTCGAACTCAACAACAATGAAGCTACGGCGCGCCGATGACGATGACGATATGAATGATACTCGTAGTAGCTCTCGACTGGCGTCGTCGAAACGAAAATTTTGGGGGCACTAGAAGCCTCGGAGAATGAAGATAGAGACGATGCTGCTGTTGCAGTCGTCGCCAGGTTATTTGAAGCCCGAAAATGACGATGGTTTTTCTTGCGCTTCGATGTGTCCCAGGAGCCACGTCTTGCCGACTGTCGCTATCATAGGTCATAGATTACTTCGTTCCTTTGAGCGTCTCAGACGTCATGGCGAGGGAGGGGGGCAGCACTACGGCGACGATGGAATAGCAACCACCTAACCGCAGCTATTGTCCCTCCTGAGTGCTGAAGTGCCTAGGAGGCACGGAAGGGCAAGCAGATAATGGTTTCGTTTTGTGGTGCGGGTAACTGGGGGAGTATCGGGGTTCTGTACACACCAGCGAGCGGATGACGAGTACTAGGACTGCAAAAACGACGCCCTAGGTGCCTCTGCCTGCCGGCTCCCGGGAGAGTCCAACGATGCAAAACCACTTCTTACGTGGACTGCATAGCTGAGTGAATGCCCAGCATCGACGGGTGAAATGCTTTCCTAAGTGTTCGTATGGTGGGACTTGGGCGAAGCGGCAATAGTAATCAGAGAGTGACAGGGACCGCAAATGCGAGCTGCCCAAGAGGCTCAGTCATCGATAATGATTTGATACCAGTCGTCAAGCCATTGCACGGCGCAAAGAAGTCGTTATGTGGGTAGAAGAGTGGGAGGATCCAGGTGCCAAGACAGTACGCGGATAACAACGGTGTTAGAAGAGGTCCTTGGTACCTGGAGAATCCGGGGGTATCTCTTCATTTTCTCAGAGTCTGCCTAAATGACCTGATAAAAACCGTAAGCTAAAATACAAAAAGGAAAGATATATCACTCACAATCACGTCCAAATCGACACCCACATCGGTTTCGTAGTCTCGATGGCCCGTGAGCACTACACAACGCATGAAAAAGTCAACCTTTCATGCCCGAGTCTCGTTATGGATGCGCCATAGCGTCAGAGAGCAAAACGACGCGCAGGATAGTCTTCGGCCCGCGCTCTCCCAAAAGACATGGCAAAATGACCATTGCATGTGAACGTCAGAAACCAGCTTATCTACTTCCTTCGAAGTATGAGTAGTGGAAGTCGACCTTTCGCTCTAATAGCTTCGAAGCCATCTCATACGAACTGAGGGCGCGGGCGGCGATTGCGGCAGGATCTGTTATGATCGAGCCAGCTTAGTACGTCGAGTAGATAACGATACTGATTGTAACTGACTTCGGGATTACCAAAAAGGAATCCGAATGATTAAAGAAAAGCGTTCAGCGTATTCTTCTGGGGTTCAACAAGCGTTTAGGGTAACTGAATCAGTCAGAGAAGACAAGGGTTCAGCGTAGTCTTTCCAAACTTAGTTTCACTCAAAGAGAATAATTCGGAATGAAGATAGATAGGGCATGTAGGATTCGGAGGCAGTGCAGTCGCTATGGATGCCAGACGTCGATGTGGTGTTGTCGCCCATAACCATGGTGAATTTCACATAGGCGATGGCATCTGAGATGAAGGAGAGCCATACAGCCAGCCGTTTTGGGAAAAGGAACTACAAAATGAACCATCAGAACACGCAAATAATACGATTTATCCACGCACAATGTTTCAGGGCAGGAGAGACCTTTACTGCACGACGAACTCGACGCGCTCGATGCTGGTGGTGGTGGTAGAGGCACCATACGCCCTATTGGTGGTGGCTGCTGCTGTTGTCGCTGAACAACTGAAAGCTCCCTTCTGCTAGAGAATATATATGATCCTACATGAGCAAGCCCGTACGTAGCAGCTTGTTCAGGCGTAGGCGGAGCATCAGCGTACGGTCCCTGACCCAGAAGCGGCGCCGCACGAACATGCGATCCTGTAGGTGGAGGGTGTTTGCTGGTGCGCTTGACGTCAAAACTGTCCCGACGAAGGCATTTGTCGTGGAGGAGGGTATTGGCTGAGCGTCCGCAGTCAAGGAGGTGACAATGTAAACCTGTTCGCCTCGGAAGGTGACCTCACCGCAGGATAAAACATTCGACGTTGCGGCGGTGGTGGCGGGGTATGTAGTCCTTGTGGTCCAAGAATAAGCTCTGGAGTATAGTAGGCGAACAGTGAGGCGGTCGCATTTTCGACGACACGGATGCGCTCGGGCTCCCACGGTTACGAATGACAGGTGCATCGTCCTATCCTCTATTTTCCATTCCCTTGGGGGGAGGGGAGCAGGAGCCTGGTGAGGAGGGAGAGCAACACGGAGGTGCTGCGGCTGCGTCAATGACTCTCCCTGGTTGGACGTACTGAAGCCAGAAGCTGGCACTCCAATGTTGGATGGAGGCGGAGAATATGCAAGATTCGTAGGTGCGGGAGCTGGAGCTGGCGCAGGAGTAGATGGAGCGTAGAACGCATACATGGAGAAGCGCCTGTCGCTGCCGGTTGAGAAGACAACAGAGAATGGAGATGTATAGGAAGAAGTTGACGTTTCACGTGCTCCAGCCAATGACGACGTATACCCAGGCTACGCCGTGTGAAGACTAGGCTGCGCGGGGAGAGCCATCCTATCAATCTTGATGGTGTTCATCCCAGCCGGTTCGGACTTCATCCTGGGGAGCCTCTCCTGGATAGCACTACCAGGGCCCGTATTATCGCCAAGGGTCAGCTTGAGTAACACCATCGCCTCCTTCACCACACCCTGCGACGAAAGCAGACTCGCGTACTCGAAGTAGCGGTAGTGCAAATCCGAAAGCTTGAAGGTTGATATCAGATTGTTGCTGAAGGTCGCTGTCGACATACTTCGTAGCGGACCGGAAGACAGTAACATTCTCGATAGATAACTGCAGCGCCGGAGTATACGCCGGGAAATGTGACTGCCTGATTCCTTGAATCCGCCAACAATGACGACTCCTGCTCAGTCATCTCCTTCGACCAGACACTTGTCATCCGCTTCAGCATCGCCAGAGGCAAATACGTCAAGATGGCGTACTTGCGGAACTGAGATGCTTGTGCAGCATCCTCTGACGCGTTCGCCACCGCAAATTGGAACACTAGCCGTCGACTATTTGTTCAAAACCATAAGTTCTCGTGGGAAAGACATTGTTTTTGAGACACTTGAAGCCCCGAGAATTCGTCTCTCTCGTTCAACAGAGGAAGGATCAGGTTGACTCTGCGACAACGAGCGCAACGAAAATCTACGCCGCAGCCTTTGCGCCTCTGAAGGACGTCGACAACGTCACAGCTATGGCGGACGCGTTGAAGAGACTGGTAGTCGTCGTAATGAGGGTAATGGGGTTTTTTGTGGCACCGGCGCACGAACAAAGAACACGGCAACCGTGAAGACATTCTCCGTCGTGTCTCTTAGTGGTTGTACAGCAGTATATACCGCAGCGAAGGCACCGCGAGTTGTCGAGTAATGCTGCCCTCGTTGTTATGTTCGGTTGGTGCCGCGAGAGTCGTGCTGAATCGTGAGGGGACAGCAGGCCAAATGGGCATGGAAGAGGGTTGAGAACGTTCATATGATGCTCCTTATTCGCTGGTAATGAGCTTATAATAGTCCGATGCCGACGAATGAGCTAAGGAACAAAAAAGACAAAAATCACGCACCGTGGTAACCACGGCAAGCGAACGACGAGTTTGAAGGTTGCAGTATATACCGCAGGAAAGGTAGAGGGAGTGGAGGAACGTCGCCATTGAGTTTGAAGGAGGAAGGGAGTGCTGTGATGGATTTCTAGTCGTTGGAGTTAAAAGCGGGCCCCGTAGTCAATGTGGAGCGCTGTTTGCACAAATATAGGCACCCTCCGTTTATGAGAGTGACCCTGTGGCAATCCGATGTGAATTCCTTAGCTACAGGAATAAAGAAACAGGTGAGTGACGCACCTCAACACCAAAATCGACACCCACGTCGACTATGCAGTCCAGCCGTCTCATGGGTACTTCCATAGACCATGCAATGATCACCATGCACCCCCTTGAGGTCTTCTTAGCTCGCTGGGGAGTCTTAGAGCGAGACGGCGCCAGCGACTGATATGGTCAGTGCCAAATCGCCAAATTCCCGGACTTGCCATTTTCGGCACGGATTCCATCACGTGCTTTCCGGTTATCCATCTTGAACCTGGCACCGGCCATACTCCCCGAATCGCTTTGAGACTGTGGCGGTGAGTTTGGAGGGCCTCATGCATATTCCAACTGAAATTTTGATACATGGTGCAGCCCCTGTGAGGTAACAGGACTGTGCAAATATGTATATCGGCATTCAGAACTGCGGTTTTCACAAGAACGATCATCTTTCCCTCAGTCGCCGAGCATGTCTCACTCGATTACCCAAGAGAAACATTTCGATACGCCTCGATAACTCGGAAATTCTACCAACATTCGATGGCAAGGATAAAGAAATGGTCCAGTTACTCGTGGACAACTGCGAACGCTGGTACTCCCTGCAAATTTCAGACTACCACCTCGACATCCACAATGTTCTCCGTAAAGTCTATGGTCGCATCCTAAATTTGACAAAACTTGTTCTCTGCCGCCGGGAACCTGCTGGTGTGGCACCTATGAGCGTGTTCGAAATTGCACCGAAATTGCGTACAGCGGAGACTCATGGCAGCTTTGGTCTAGTCCTTGCTCCTGGAAACCCATCCCTTATCTCGTATAAGGACTACCGTAGGTCGGGACAAAGGGTCAGTCTTGATGAGCACTTCACTATTCTTCAGTGATGCCGGAACCCGCAAACCTTCACAAAGCTCCACGCGTGTCGTGACTCTGTGGGATCCGAAGTACAGAATCCCCCAATTTTTTTGGCACAGCTGCGACACGTCCAGGGATCACACGAGGACCTAATCAAATGTCTACTGACGCCGACCCTGGAAAGCTTCCACTTCGACGTTTTCTATCCAAGAGACTTTGCTGGCTTGAACGCGCCCTTGAATGTCCGCAACTTCTTCATTCAGACCGGATATCGGAGTCTTTCAAAGCTCACGCTCTGAAACACCGTTACTATTTATATCCTGGGCATCCTCCCTTTGGTTCCAGCTCTCGGTGTGCTTCAGTCCCGGTTTGCCGTCTGGCCAGATGGTTATAGGGATGTCGAAGAATATATTTTCCGCATTAATGGGATCTTTCTCCAAATCGTTGCCTCGCGTGCAAAGATATTGGAGGTAAACGCTATAGCCTCTGTCCCGGGTGACATATGGTCTGCGAAGCAGGTATCAATCGTTGAGAGTTTACTCAAAGAAGGCATGGATATATCGTTGAACGGTGTCAAGCCATGGGACTTTCAGGGGGCTTGAATGATTCCGTGATTATAGACCAGCGAGTAATTGACACTTGTATATAGTAAACTTCGATCCGATCAACGACTCCATCTGAATATTCAAGGAAGGATGGGCTGCAGCTTCGGTTGCTTCGCCATTTTTACTACAGCTAGTAGCATCCTGTTATGACTTGTTCCATCTCCCTAGAATACGTCACGTCAGCTCGGTCTCGTCGGAAGGACAAAAACACTTGCAATCATCGATAATGGAAAGCCAGGATCAAAAGGTACGACGCTCTCCAGATACTCGATTTGCTTCTATGTTAGCCTGATATTTAACGCTTAGATATTCGCTTTAAGGTGCTCGACCTTTCGTCCCCCGATAATCGGAAAGACATAGGGCGTCCTGTGCATGACATACGCGATAGCGACTAGGCAACACGAATAAGATGAATGCCCCACACAAAAAAAAGGATCAAACTAGCAGTGGGATTTCCAGCAGCACCGACCTCAGCCGCGACGGCTTCAAGTGCTTTCAACATCTTCACCTCAATCTCATTCCTCTCCCAATCGGAGTCTGATGACTACGGTATTTACAGATGAGGAAATCCGGTGGTAGACTGACGTCACCCCTTCGATACGTCATTTATAAGCCCCAGCCACAATATTAATACACTATCAAGTGGGATTTGGTAGGTACTTGCGCTGTCTAGTTCTTTGATACGTTGCTCCAGGTTTCTTTTATTCGTTATAGCGGTGGCCCTTTTGCACGTCTCGGCAAAATCCAAGAGCTGAAAAGAGTAGCTCTTGAACGTGTGTTCCTATTTTTGTTAGATGTTTGCCTTGTCCGATTGATAATACACGTACGATTTCCTGCACCGTTGTTTGTGGAAAGCGGTAGCATATTCTTCGGAATGCCAGCTTGTCCTCGTCTAATAGAGTGGGGCGCTTTCCCTGGAAGCGTACGGGTTTGGCAGAGGGAACGATAATGTTACGAAAGTGATCCACAGAGCACTGGGCCTGTGGTGTTATGTACAGGTCGTCCAAGAAGGCTCTAGCTATAACCTGAATATATGTTAGCATACTTGTTCATTGAATTGGGTGGATATATGCTGCCGTAGCTTTATTATCTGGATGTATTTTTTTCAATAAAGGCACGAAGAAGGATGGAATATATGCACCTTTGGAATGACCGCGTTCTTCTTCTTCTTCTTCCTCTTCTACCTCCTGTTCCTCTTCCTCAGCCACCTCGTCGCGGTCCCTGCTGTCGTCCACATCTACCTCTGTATCAGTCTGTCCGTCATCTATATCCGCCATCTCAATGTCAGATATCTCGTCTTGGTTGCGATAGGGAGCGATATGGTCAAAATTTTCGACTATTTGTGACATTGCTGTCGTGATATGTTTGTAAAATTTTGCATACAACGCCAGTGATTCTTCGTCTGCATCTTGAGGCGGTTCTGGGAAGTCCTGGAGTTTTTGGAATGCGTCCTCGATGCATGTTTGAAAGCTTTTTGAGTAGAATGGGGGCCTCATTTGATTAGGTTGGGCGGAGAGAAAATGTGGGACGAAAGAGAGCACTTGCATACGCCCATGTGATAATCAAAACCACCGATGTACTTGAATCGCTGGAATGATCGGTCTTTGATCCGCGGTACCCAATTAAGCCCGAGCCGGCGGCAAGTCACGGTGGGAAATATGTACAAACAAGTCAATCTCGTGTTTGTTTGGCTACGTCCTTAACATTCCCACCATCATTAACATGGCAGCCGAACTTTTAGGAAGGGCTGCCTTTGCTGGTTTCACTACGCATGGCGCCAAAGACACTGATGTATTCATGTTTCTAAAATCGAGAATTGACGAGCTTCCCCTCGAATGCCACCTTATTAAATCTCTCCTCGAGGTAATTTTTTTCTATGTGATTACTCGCGTTGATCCTGATGTGATTGCCTAGCGGTGCCTGTGCTTCGCCCTTCACTGGGCGAAAAAGCACTTCTCCGGTCAATCGGGTCTCCTGGAGACGCCCGTTTTTCTTAGTCTTAGTACCAGCACCTTCAACAAAGAAGCTCGGCATCTCATGATGCTACTTTCTTTGCTGGACGATCTAGTGGCTTCTGCGCATAGCGATTTCGGACAGTCCATCAATACCGTGGCGTGCCCGTTTGAAGTGCCCGTGCGTGGTACTAAACTTGAACCTTGGCTCAAAAGGCTGGACACTTGGCCGGAACTTGTGGAGGAGGCCATCAACTCGCAGGATTCAGGGCCGCAACTCGAGATAGGCGTTGATCAATCTTCGAACTCTACCCTGCTCCAGGGCCTCGATGTAGGCCTACCGAACGACAAATCCACCAAAGAAGACCGGGCTTTGTGCGACGGTCTGCTCCGCATATGCCGTGAGGAGCACGTAACGGGTCTCAAGCGAAATTTTTTATCTCTCGCCCTAGAAATAAGGATGATGGCCAACGTAAGTTGTTTCTGCTAACGGCTCCGTTGCTACATTAACCGTGCCTGAACAGGGAGGGCGTTCTGAATATCTTCTCCTCGTAGAAAAGTATGCCGTGTTTAGACTTGGGGATATACACCGTATTGACCGCTAGTAGGCTCTATGAACACCACCCGCAGTATACACGTCTGCTTGAAGAATTAGACCGCTTCTCTTTAAAGAAGAGTCTTCTGTACGCGACCACATACCTTTCCCCATTGGTTTTATTTGATCCCATGGATGCTTATCCGACGCACTTCCATATGGCGCAGGTGGGTTCCTGTTTCCGAAGAAGTGCCAGTTCTAATAATCGTATCTGAAACACAGTATGGATACAAACGGGCGTCAAAACACCTCCGACCTCCCAAGTTAAGAGCTATCGAACAGCACATCTGGCAGCATCTACTGCTCTTGGCTACAGGATCTCTATCAATCAACCAGTTCATGCCCATCTTGAACCAGGTTTTCACCGAGCTGGGTGGGCGTCTAGGATGCGAAACGGAGGACTCTACATTCTTCCCGCTACCGGCTGTTCTTTCTCCTCCCAATGTTGTTCCCAATGTCGACCACACCATGGATGTCGACCAGACTAGGGTTGCTGAAGTGACGGCAGAGGTCCCCCTAGATGAGGAGATGGACATCGATAACGCAACACCTGAACCTGCGCCCGTAAATCCGTACGATGACCAGTCCGGTCTGAGTGGAAATGACGCAGACGGTGCAGGTAGCAAGGGGGGGTATGATGGAACTGACGATGCATATCGTGTCCAGATGCAGCTGTCACCTCCCTCCGCGACAACGTCGCCTGTTGCGGTCAATCCTGGCGTCCCTGTTTCGCCTCAGATCTCGTGCACCTCGTCTCCATCTCGTTCGCGTACGTCGAACCCAGCATCGGATTTACACAAGCGCAACCGTGTGCCTGCAGCGGCTCCCAAGGCAACATCCGTCAAATCTGGGGCTGCATCTTCAGCACCTAAACCACGACTGTTGGCACCAGCGGTACCTACGGACCGTGTTACGCGATCGCACGCAGGTCACCTACCTGCACCCCCTCCAGTTTACGAAGTTAGTACGCAGCTTACTTCTCGGAAGCGCCCGAGGCATCAGGCAAAAGATCTCGACAAGTCTGTAACCAAGTCGACAGGGCAAGTCCAGGCTGTCCAGTCCAACATTGATCCTGGCAAAGCTAGCAAGTCGTTACGGGAGCTCCTCCCGGAACATCTCAAGGCCGTAGTTTCAACACTCAAGAATTCCAAGTCGAGCAAAAGAAAGCGTGTCACCGTCAAGAAAACCGAACATAATGAGGTATGTCTCGACCAAAAATTTGTGCCGCCCTAACGATGTTTGCTAGCGCGACGAGCATAGTACATCGGTCACCGTCTGGAAAGACGCTGATCGAAGGTTTCAAACCATTTCTTTTCGTCTTCTCCGATGCGGGGTAAGTACGACCATAAAACGAATGACGTCCGTATTCATACTGTTTTAGAGCGAGACCGAGACCGGATATCTGAATGCAATAAAAAATGTGGACATCAATCGCGCGCGCATTGCAGATCGTGCAGACCCCGTCCATCTCACTGATCCGACCGCTGCACTCGTCCGGCACATGAACCACGCTACGTATATCTCCCTTGCCGGTTCCGACATTCAGGAGATCCTTGAAAACCAGAGTATCCTCGTCTATCGCCTTCCCGATGTTGGTAGCAATGTTGAATTTGACGAACGGGGGCTGGAGGTACTTGGGGCATTGGGAGAGTATCGTTCCATTCAGTGTGAGTACTTTACTCGGTCGCCATGTTTGGGCTTCATCGGTGCACTTCAGCGTTTTCGAGGAGGAAAATCCATGGCCATGCAGCGTGTCATCTACCCGAATCCTCTCACCCTTCTTTAAGTTTAATATTGGACGAAGCACGACGGGGAGAATATGGTCAAGTCCTGAATGCTTTGGAATTCCCGTTAGGTGGCACAGTGTTGAAAGCGCTACCCAACTATGAGTAAGTCTTTTACGATGACCTCCTTATTCAGGTGTTTACCTTGGCGCTTGCAGGGGGGTCGCTTCTGACCGATCGTCTTTTGAACGGACGAAGAACGTGATGACGAGGTTGGCGGCTGAACAAAAAATGGGAGATGTTACGCCCTATCCTTCTCATGCCATGAGTTGGGGTCTCTGTGGGCTTGCTACATCCTCGACCCATCAGCACAGGGATTCGCATGGCCTTCCCACGCATGTATCGCCTCTGTGTGGATCGAAGATTTGGGTACTACTGCGTCATTCGGACAAAAATAGAGAGGACTGCAACCGATACAGAGACTATCTGGACTTGCGGTTTGACAAAGATGAAGATATTGAGAAGTACTTTGAGTCAGAGGTCTTGTACCTGGACAACGCTACCCATCTGTACGTCAATCAAGTACTTTTATTCTACTGTTCTATAATTTGGCCCATTAGCATCATGCAGCCGAATGTTCTGCACTATGTGCTTACGCTTGAACATTCTGTGGCGTATGGAGGCCACTTCATACCCAGTACCGGCATTAAAAGTGTGATCATCGGCTTTATTCACACCGCCCTCCTCACGTACAGCATCACAAACACGCTTCACCCAGAGATCAAGCGGCTGCTGTTCCGCATGATGATCAATTGGTGCTTCCATGGTACTACTTTTCATCGAAGTGAGTTCTTTTCTTTATATCCTCAAATGTCTGTGCTCATGGCAGTGTTAGAATCCACTGATCCCCATGTCCCCAATTGGACGGAACCAAAAGGTCTCTTGGACGTCATTGCTCTGGGTAATCTCGTCCTCTATGCCCCTGCTCTTGAGGCAACCGGAGGGCTCGAGGCAGACCAGGCGGCTCTGTTGGAGTGGGTGACAGCGCGAGATGCTTACATCATTGCGGTTGCTGCGTTTCAGCGCACTTTCAGGACGGATGGTATCGCTGATATATTCCTCGAGTCTGCAAAACGCTTTGGGGCATCGTTGTACGACTATGTGACAACCGTGGAAGAGGCATGGGAACTGCACCCCGATAGCGCAGGTAGGGAATCCGAATTGTTTGAAAAAGCACTAGGCGATGCCCTGGATTTCAACACCGCCAAAGAAGTGCTCGGTTGGAGTGTAAAAAGGGACTTTTTCCAGGATGCGGGGTTGGTTCATGCCGAGCCGTCTAGCAGGACGTTGATTTGGGAGCCGGCTTTTGAAATTAATGAACGGCAGCAATAAGGGCTTGTGATCTTCAATGCCCAATTAACATATATAGTTTCTCGCTTTGTTGCAAACGTCATGTGTTGTGTGGTACCCCCGTTTATTTTATATGTACTCCAATGCAACTGATTTAGACCCTGGCCGCAAGTGGGAGTATTGGATCATATGGTTTTATTACAACGCGTATCGGAGATAATAGTACACATCAAGTTGAGTTCTTATTGATTGGTGGTACAGGGAAAAACCGATAGAGGGCCGCTCTTGGCAAGCGTCATTCAACGAGACTGCCACCCCCAGGCGCCGGTGTAGGAGCCCCCTTCCGTTACGCTAGATCACCCCCAAACGCGTCTCGCAAAGAGCGCGTTTGAATATCACGGGACTCCCGGCATCGATGCGGCAACCACAGCCATGCGGCAACTTCCGTGGCCTGCCCAATTCGGCAGTTCATTGATTTTTGCCACTTGGCTCTGACCAAGCCCCTCGCAGGCGTCGTTTCGATTGGAGACGGCGCCGCGAGCCCCCAGGACTTCGAGGGGATGTCAACTGGTCACTGGAAAGCGTTAGGCAGTGCCTGTGAGTCGGCAGGGCTGCATCATCGACGAGGGAGTCGATGTTGGCTGCAAGGTGTGTGACTCGTATCTTTTTTTCTTGCAGTTAACGAATCTTCGTCAGGTTTTTACAGGGACATTACGAGCGACCTGGGACGAGCCCACGGACGACTTCGATGACACCCCACGTGCTGTACGCTCGCAGTTCCTTTGCGGAGACGACGGCACTCCCAAGGCAGGAACCCCCACTTCCAACCAGCGACAACACTTCTCTACCACTCCAACACCCTCGACTCCGGTGTATACTGCAGCTGGACCATATGGAGACACCACGAGGATCATTTTTATGGTCCTCCTGTGCATCGTTCCTTCGCCAACGCCGTCATTTCTTTCAACTTGGCATTTCGCCCATCACGACGACTACAGAATCGTTCGGGCTTCCCAGGACAGTCGTCGCGACGTCGACAGCTTTGGAACGGGCCACGGTTGTGTCGTAGACCGTCCGCAAGCCTCCTCTACCATCAAAATGGACGACTTCGACGCCCACCAACGCTAGGCTTGCCGTTCCTCTGTACAGAGGACGGTATTCCCACTGCACCAACACTCTGACTGCCAGGCAACGGCAGGACTTTTCTGCGACTCCCAGACCCTGGACTGCGGTGTCTACTGCAGGGGGATCACTGGGAGACGTGACGAGGACCAGTTGAACGGTCTCCGTCTGCGTCGTTTCCTCGCCGCCGCCGTCATTTTTTTCAACATGCCGAATTTCGCCCACGATGAAGACTATGGATTCGTTCAGGATTTCCGGGACAGCGGTGACGACGTCGCTCCTTTGGAATGCGCCCCACTATTATCGTTCACCATCGCCATGGCGCCTGCCCAGGGAGAAGCTGTCGTCGTCGCAGAGCATACGAACGACCTTCTCCGCTTGCTTCGACTTAGGACGCTAGGTATAGAGGGACCTCAAGTACCAGGCGTACGGCCATGGTACACGACGTTCACGACGAGGAATTTTGGGGTATAGTTACAGATTTCGTACGAGAATACAAGTTTATTTTAATCGAATAATTCCTCTAAGGCTGTGTGATGAACGACACGTACAACAGCTCATTCTGCGACTACCATACAGAGTTCAGCTTCCGGCCACGACAAGGGGTGGAGGGATGCAAGAAAACACGCAAGTCATTGAGGGTGTCCTAGAGCGCCGCGTGGATGGGCCTCTTCCAGTGAGAGACAAGTCGAAGACGCCAGACCGTGCGGAGGTCCCCGACCGCAGCATGAGTGGGCGACTACGGCTAGCGAAAAAGGTAGCAAGGCGCGCGAAGGACGACAGCACGTCTGTGGTAGGGGCCCTGGATCGCGGCATGGGGGGAGGCTTCCAGTACGAACGAGTACAACGAGCCTGGCCGTAGGCAATCGTACACCATGGGATGTATCGCAGGCGACGATTCGGGACGCAGGTATGAACGCAGAGCAAGGAAGACAGCACATCCACGGGGGGTCCAGGACCACGGCTTCGAGGGGACATTTCCAGTGGCAGGCATGTATAAATGAGCGTCGCCGTAGGCAGTCATGGACCAGCGAATTGGTGGAGGACGACTACCAGGGAGAGAAGGGTACGACGGCAACCACAGGAAGCACTGTACGTCCGCTGGGGGTCGCAGACCGTGGTACGGTTGGGAGAATTCCAGTCTTCAGGAAGTAGAGACTGCCTTTACATCGCCCGTCCTGTATCGTGGCATCGGTGGGCAACTCCGAGTAGTGACAGAAGGAGGAAGGCGAGTACCGGAAGACAGCACGTCCTTCCTTCGGGGGCACCCTGATAATCACATGTAGCGTTGATTAGCTGTATAACCGTTCCGGGCGAGATGACTTCATTTACACGCTGCAGGCTAAGATCGTTCGATTAATGCACTACCTAGCCTCACCTCAAGATGGACAAGTATACACATGGAACAGTATCATAGACAGACCGGTACAGTGTTGCAAGGGGGAGTGTATGACAGATATAAATACATCATCATGAGATGATTGATGTACAGGCATGTAATGTTAAGGAATGCCCACATTCCATGTCGTCATTTAATTAAGGTAAGTAGAGGATAATCGGTAGCAAGGTCATAGTGTTGGAATCCATGTTATTAGCATCTGAAGGTGTGCCTACATTAGCATGCAGGCACTGGCAAGGGGGTGGCATCGGGAAAATCCGGGACATAACGTAGGGGGGTAAGGGGGGGAGGGGAGGAGGGGTAGGGACCTTAAACGTGTAACCGACATAGCCACATTAGCAATCATATAATGAGAGAATGGATATGTTCACCACAATAGGCCATGAATAGGGCTATTTTGATTCAAATGCATGCTTTCCGCCCTATTTTCCAGCCAAAATTACCCAGGAACAACCCAATCGAGACACTCCCCTGGATGATGTAACCGTCGAAGAACTTAGTGAATAATTTGTTCAAGTGGCATGTGTAATACAATTACCAAATATGGATATATTATTACTATAAAAGGAAAGAGGGGGTCGAGCTCGCCTTAAACGTGTTAATGTAGGTCATGTCTGCAATTTTATTTCCGCCACCCCCTTGGGCACTGGCCAGTGTGTATCTGCAGGAAAGGTACTATGTTGCAGTCAAAGTATAGACATGAAAGAGAGAGAAATGTAGCATATCTATAGAATACCCACAAACTGTTAAATTGCCATTGCATGATCCAAGATAAGAGCTGTAGTAACAGGTTGTACAACAGTCCATGTCACAATGTTGAACAATGCTGATGTGCGATAAAGATGCGGAGATGATGGCTGCCATCTTATAAACCTGCAGTATTGAGAAATGGTAAAGTGTAAAGCACTGAGTGGAACACCCATGTTACCATGTCACAGGGATGTAGAAACATTGCTGTAGAGCATGCCAGTATAATGACAGTCTTGGAATGAGTATGCTGAACCTGTTGCAACTTAGGGTTAGGGTGGACCATACAATGCGACCACCCTTCTCTTTGGGGCCCCAGATGGTCATAGGGGACTTAACATATCATCATGAACAAAGTGGTGATGTCATGGAGTGGGTTGATGTAGCTTTGGTAGCAAAAATGATGAGCAGGCCAACAAGGTTGAGAAAACTCATATCATACCCCATTTCATACTTAAGTACTCATCAGGGCCCTTTGCTCATAATGGCATGATATGGCATGCTAGTGTGTGGCACTTCACCATTGTTTCATCTTGTAGGCTTTGCAACTTCTTCGGACCAGTCCAGAACTGGAAGAACAGATGTGGTGTAATCTGGCTTATGATTTATCTGCCTGTGGCGCATTGACTAACTTCTAATGACTCATCCAGTCATACTTCATCTGAGGGTCTAGCTTGGTTGAGACCTTCCTTTCCAGGCCAGTCCAGACTTCGGTCACTTGGTTGGCTGACACCAACTAATCCCCCCCATGTACAAAGACCAGGGATGAGGTGCTCCACATAAACATCCCCCTTGGAGGGTGATAATTAGCAAGGGTTGGCATGGTTATGCAGCATTGGGTTCGGACTGGTTAGCATAGGTTAGGGTTAGGCTTGCGATATTATGTTCATATGTGAACACCTTTTGACAATGAAGTCATAGCACTCACATTATGGTTAGGGTTATGCGTTAGAATTTCAAAAACAATAACAGTTAATATCTTCTGTTGCAAATAACAGAGTTGGAGTACTTACAAGATGCAAGTTGTGAGATACAGAACACTTGTTCATTGATGTGCTCTGGGAGCTTGGATGATGAAGTCTATGAATTTTGGAGGTGATCATTCACTGCTTTCACTACATGTAGAGATCCATGTCTCTCTATGGGTGCTACATCTTTTTGCCATGACTGGTGACAAAGCATGGGCTGTTCCCATTGTAAAACTACTAATATGCACTTTGCAACTAACGTTGCTACTGAATTGAGTCTTACTCTACTAGTATTTGATTTTCCCACCAACCACTTGACAACTGAAGAAGTCATCATCAACTCTGTTGTCGCTTGACCAGTCAATATCAGTGTCTTTTTGGTCTGCTTGGACATTTAGATTCACTCCTGTGGCTGTGCAGTAATTTCATGGATATAAACACCTTAAAGTAATATCAGCTGTGTTTGATTTGGAAACATGCATAGAAAAACACCCTTTATAAACACAACCTGTCATTTAATGTCTGTTCTAATTTGTAATTTAATTCATATTCCAGACGAAAACACATATGTAATTACTGGGTGTGTTTTTATGTGTCATATGGATAGAAACACTGAGTAAAAACACATGCAGTAATTGTAAGCTGTGTTTTCATTTGGTAATTTCATTTTCAAATACGGATACAAACACTTTCACACCCAAAATAACCATGAAAGTGTTTGTATTCATGTTTGAAAATGAAATTACTGAATGAAAACAAAGCTTATAATTACCACATGTGTTTTTACTTGGTGTTTCAATCCATATGATACATAAAAACACACCCAGTAATTACATATGTGTTTTTGTCTGGAATATAAATTAAATTACAAATTAGAATGGACATTAAATGACAGGTTGTGTTTATAAAGGGTGTTTTTCTATGCATGTTTCCAAATCAAACACAGCTGATATTACTTTAAGGTGTTTATATCCATGAAATTACTGCACAGCCACAGGAGTGATTGTTTTCTGGTTGAAGGTGATCTTCATTGAGCTTTTTGAGGACTGTCTTTTTCCATAAGAAAGTCAAGTCGAAACAGATTACAGGTATGATTATGTGAAACTATTATCTGTGGGTTTAGGATGTTTATTGAGCTGATATTTGGCACTGACACCCATTCATTTTGATTTGAGTAAATGGGAGAGCAGAGCTCTTCTACTATATCACTTTGATGTAATGAGCCCCATGACTGCTCCATTGCTTTGTGACTCACTTTGTTCTCTTTGGTGAGGTTGGTGGCTGACTTGATGTTCTGTTGCCATGATCCTAGGACAGTGTCCCCTAGTTTTCTAGCTGAAAAGAAATTCCATGCAGTGCAGTAAACAGATTTGACAACAAGAACATCCGTGCGACCTCTGGTATGTCTATGATACCAGTTGCACATCCGAAACAGGGCACCACAGCGCTTCAGGGGTACCAGGATCACTGCCAGATTGGTCAGGGGGCCTGTGTGGCCTGCCTCTCAAATTTCAGGACCGATCTCTTTTGTCATGGGTTAGGGTTGACTTAGGGGGTAGCCAGATGAACCAGGTTAATCTTGGCTTCATCTTTATCTGTCTTTCCCACACACATGACAAGATGGCTTGAAACATTGATCATGATGGGTCTGGTATGTGCAGCTTTTCAAAGTTTTGCTTGTTCCTATACTCTATTTTAAGAAACAATGTATGAGAGCACATTCCAAGTCCTGTGATGTATTTGATCAGTATCAGTGTTTATGCTGCTTTTATAGTCTTACTCCTATTCCAGAGTTGCTAAGCCTACACATGGACTATTGTGAGAAGAAATGTCATCTAGGGAAATCTTGCCTTTTCTTCCTGCCATTGCTTATGACAGTGTTGCCTCCCTTACTTGCACTTCACTAGATCACAAGACAGAGACATATTTTACTCATGATGATTGATGCTACTTGTTATAAGTTTGGAGTGCATCCTAGTGACCCCAAGAGAGTGCCAAAATAGTGACTGTCCACCCCTGCCTTGAGGCTGCAGTGTATGCAATGTCTGTGAGGTCTCCTATAAAAAGCAATGACTGTACTCTTGCCCTAGCGAAGATCTCTGAACAACCAGTGCTCTACCCTCTACTCCCCTTAAAATCTCTTTTACTATGTCCAATTGCTTGGGCACTCTGAAATCTGCATGCAAGCAATAATGGACAATGCCAAGGATCCTGCATTGCCATGTCATCTGCAAGTGTGCTGCTGGAATGAGTACAGCACAACCTAGATGATGAATGGAACAAAAACAGGAAGCCTGTCATCCATTGCATGCAATGGAACAGTGCAGGAGAGAGAATATCACATGAGCTTAGTGCAAGGTGGACATGCTCTGGACAGTGTAGTAAGTTGAGTGGTGTGAACAGGAGGGCACAAGTAAGATCAGTCACCAATGTTTGGCAATGGCAGCAACTACTCATTTTATTTGGATATGATTCTTCTCTCATTGGTTTCTTCTCCCATTGGTGTACCCAATGACACTAATAAGACAGAGAAGATGCGAGCAACACTGAAGGCTATGTCACTGTCACCTCACCCAATACCAACATTGGACCCTATGCCCTGTGCCAGGCCTAAAATTCCTTGTTCCTTCCCCATATGCCTCCTTGTCAATGTAGGAGTTCCAGATATCATGCCACTGGTCTCTCCTGACATAGTTGTCACTGTTGACCAAGGCAACAACCTCAGATCCCGATTCTTGGATCTGTCATATGCTGATTATATAGTCACTCATTCTATGTAGTCTTGAAGGAAAATCAAAAAGACAAGGGCAGTGGATAATCTCACAAATACCTTATGGATTTGGGTTTCTGACATGTTGCTGGCATGACTAGATGAGGATTTGGGAAGACAAGGGGCTGATGAAGATGAGCAAAACACATAAAAATGATGATAGGTCAATATTAAATATTGTTCATGCTCATAGATTGCCAGTGGCACTGTTTAGGATCATGCCAATAGGAGGAAGTGAAGCGGAATGCACACTGTGGAGTCCATGGAGTGCATGTGGGCTTGGCAAAGCTATTAGCAATGTCACCCCTGGGTCGAAGCCCTAAGATCAATACAGACAGAGTCTGCAGAGTAAGACAAGTAAAGGATTAAGATGAAGTCACATGGATTTGGAATCCATGGACTTGTAGAAGAGATTGAGATTAGACTTGAAGGCCAAGTAGAAGCGAGTGCAAGAGTATTGGGCTAAACCAAGTTGATATTCAAACTAAGGTATGTACTACTAGTTGTACAGTTTATATACTAGAGCAGAGTCTGTGAGGCATACTAGGGTTTACTGCACTTCAAGTTCAATGAGTACTAGCAAAGTCTTACTATAGTTGGTACTTGTAGATGTTTATGGTGTAGCATGAATGACTTAGCATCCCAGAGGGTAAGAATGAACACTAAGAGAAGTCCCAGTACAATGATATGAAGGTTTACTAAGTAGTAGATAGACTTCAGGTCCTACTTCAGTCCTTAACTCATTGTGTATTCCCTGGTCTGACACAGATCCAATGTAGGGAAATCACACCTGAGGGGAGGAAAGTAAGAAATAAGATGATATTCTAGGCTCTCTACCTACTTATATAGTACAGGAGTGAGTCATACAGGGTTATTTAAAGAGTATTTAGAGTCTTAATGAGTCCAGTCAAATCTAATTATACCTCTAGTCATTCTGAGTCACTTTGACTGTAATTTGTTTAAAAATACCCATCACAGAGTCCAAGGGATGGAGGCTAGAATAATGTAAGTCTGGAATATTTGTTGATACGCATGTTGTGTGTCTACCCTTAGATTTTGCAATTTTGTATGAAATATATACATACCAGAAATCTAAATCCACTTGAATACGAGAGCTATTGCTGAGACTTCGAGCAGATAGCTAGGATCCTGTGCAATGAATGAAATATAGAGTCGAAATACAGGACTTAGGAACGGTACCTTGAAGGATTGAACCTACCAGCTTGAAATAGTGATCTCTAATAGGTTTAAACAGGCAGATATATGCCACAACATCCTATTCATGCACAATCCACTTAAACCAGAAGTAGCTAGTCCCTTAATGAGGTTGACTAGCCCCCAGATGAGGGAAATATTCTCCTAATGCAATTGAATAGCTGTGACTAGTTGTCTATGGCTTGCAGAATATTCCGATGCAGTTTCAAAGCTCTAGAAAGAATAGATAGAAGAGCTTCCAAGTTTGCATTCAGCAGCAAGTACTTTTCCCTAATATGGTGGAATATTTGCTTCTATATAAACAGATGAAGTGACTTGATAGTACTAATCTATTGATAGTGACTTTAAAACCTGTAGATACTCTGCAGACGAGTCGCATTCCAGAATAGTAGGCCTGTAGGCCATGAGGCTCACATCAGTGACCGGAGTATCCACATTAATGGATCAATTGATCAGGAATATTCCACTGACTGTAGCCTTGACTAGTTTGCCTAGAGATAGAGAATGGTGACACATTCTATGATGCAATAGCCTGGGCAGGGGGTAAATCAACTGGTAACCAAGCTATTCAGCTTCACAGTTCCAGAACCTTTCCTAGTCTGGCAAGAATGATAGAATATTTCGATTCAGCGACCATAGATCATCCTGGAAAGTAGATAGAAGGCATCTAGACCATTTTGACCAGGAAAACCCTCAACCCAGTTAGTATGTAGCCTGGATTACAGTCGGATTATTAGCTTATACAGTTGACTATTTTATTGAGATAGATCGGACTATGTACAGTATATAAAGGCCTCCTAGATGTAATATACAGGAGGCAACACCCTCCCCACAATTTGGCATTATAAGTGCAGTGCTTGAGGTTGATTCAAGGGCCTTGGAGTGGAACCTCGGGGTTTTAGAATAGCAGTTAAGTCCAGGGAGCTTGACATCCCTTAGAGTCGCACCTTACACCACAGAAAATGCTGATTATATACTAAGAAATATATATTGAAATTATATCTCATTTAGTGATATAAATAAGGACACCCATTATGAACACTGTAAATATTTCGGGTGTTAGAGGCATGTCAACCAACTCAAAAATTTCATAACCCACAAATATACATGAATATGAACCTAAATAACCAAATAAACATGATTATACTATTATAGCTCCATGAGCTATACACCGAAGATAATATTGGGTGATTTAGGTTTGACTGGTTTATTACATCAACTAAACCCAACAAACATGATTATACTATTACAGCTCCATGAGCCATACACCAAAGATAATATTGGGTGATTTACGTTTGACTGATTTATTATATCAACTAAAGCCAACAAACCTGATTATACTGATATAGTCCTACAAGCGATACACTTGAGATAATATAGGATGATTTACGTTTGACTGGTTTAGATGTCTTTGCAAAGGTCTTGCACATCATCACTTTTACAATGCAATTTATTCTATTTGATTCCGTCCTATTGATATAAACACAGTGCAAGCAAGTACAATATAATCTACATTAACCATACAGTCCATACAATAACAATGAGTAATGCAGCAGGA